>PVKH010010757.1:0-18092 GCA_004027955.1 Chaetophractus vellerosus | reverse complement strand
CCACAAGGCCAGCTGCGGCTTATCCGGTGATCGGCTCACTCCAACATCAGAACTGCTTTTTCAAATCTCCTTCTCCAAAGCTCTGCTTCTCTCTAATCTCTGCTTCTACTTGAGTCCACCCCCACCGAGGGGTGGGGCTCAATGTCTCACTGACATGGCAATTAACGCCCTACTCATAACTTAATCATGCCCAGATGAGCAGATGAGCTTACAAACATAATCTAACTTATATTTTTGGAATTCATAATTAATTCAAACTCAAACCACTACAGATGATTACCAAATATTTTCTCCCATTGAGTAGGCTGCCTTTTCACTTTCTTGACAAACTCCTTTGAAGTGCAAACATTTTTAGTTTTGAGATCTCTTTTATCTATTTTTTTCCTTTTGTTGCTCGTGCTGTGGGTATAATGTTTATGAAACCATTTTCTACTACAAGATCTCATAGATGCTTCCCTAAGTTATCTTCTAGGAGCTTTATGGTCCTGGTTCTTTTATTTAGATCTTTGATCCATCTTGAGTTAATTTTTGTATAGGGCATGAGATGGTGAGCCTCTCTCATTCTTTTAGATATGGACATCCAGTTCTCCAAACACCATTTGTCGAAAAGGCCATTCTCTCCCAGTTGTATTCTGTTGGTGGCCTTGTCAAATATAAGTTGACTGTATATGTGAGGATCTATATCAGAACTCTCAGTTCTGTTCCATCAGTCAGTATGTCTATGCTTGTGCCAATACCCATGCAGTTTTGACCAGTGTAGCTTTGTAGTATGTTTTAAAGACAGGTAGTGTGATTCCTCCAATTTTATTTTTCATATTCAATATGTCTTTGGCTATTCAGGGCCCCTTGCCCTTCCAAATAAATTTCATAATTAGGTTTTCCAATTCAGTAAAAAAATGTTGCTGTAATTTTTATTGGGATTGTATTATATCTGTAAATCTTATTGTATCTTAATGATGTTTAGTCTTCCACTCCATGAACAGGGAATGTTCTTCCATTTATTTAGGTCTTCTTTGATTTCCTTTAACAATAGTGTGTAGTTTTTTGCATACAAGTCCTTTACATCTTTAGTTAAGGTTATTCCTAGGTATTTGATTATTTTAGTTACTATTTTAAATGGAATTTTTTTCTTGATTTCTTCCTCAGATTCCTCATTATTGTTGTACAGAAATACTACTGATTTTTGTGTGTTGATCTTATATCCTGTCACTTTACTGAACTCATTTATCAGCTCTAGAAGCTTTGTTGTAGATCAATTTCTCAGAGCTTTCTATGTATAGGATCGTGTTATCTGCAAATAGTAAATTTTTTACTTCTTCCTTTCCAATTTGGATGCCTTTCATATCTTTTTCTTACCTAAGTACTCCATCAAGTACTTCTAACACAATGTTAAATAAGAGAGGTGACAGTAGGCTTCCTTGTCTTATTCCAAATCTTAGAGAGAAAGCTTTTAGCATTTCACCATTGAATATGATGTTAACTATGTTCATAAATACCCTTTATCACATTGAGGAAATTTCCTTCTATTCCTATCTTTTTGACGTGTTTTTTTTTTCAATCAGGAAAGTGTGCTGTATTTTTTAGAATGCTTTTTCTGCATCAATAGAGATGATCATGTGATTTTTTTTCTTTTGATCTGTTAACATGGTGAATTAATTTGATTGCTTTTCTTATGTTGAACCAGCTTTGCATACCAGCGATGAAACCCACTTGGTCATGGTGTATATTCATTTGATGTGTTGTTGGATATGAATAGCAAGTATTTTGTGGAGGATTTTAGCATACAGTTTCATTAGAGAGATTGGTCTCTAGTTTTTCTTTCTTGTGGCATCTTTATGGGGATTTGGTATTAGGGTGATGTTGGCAACATTAGGCAATGTTCCCTCCACTTCTATTTTTTGGAAGAGTTCAGGCAGGATTGCTGTTAGTTCTTTCCAGAATGATTGGTAGAATTCACCCGTGAAGCCATCTGATCCCAGCCTCTTCTTAGTTGGGAGGTTTCTGATGACTAATTCAATCTCATTACTTGTGATTGGTCTGTTGAGTTCATCAGTTTCTTCTTTTGTTTGTGTAGGCTGTTTGTGTGTTTCTAGAAATGTGTCTGTTTCATCTAAGTTTTCCATCTTGTTGGCATACAATTTTTCAAAGTATCCTCTTATGATACTCTTTATTTCTGTGGGATCAGTGGTGATAACCCCTTCCTAATTTCTTATTGTATTTGCATCTCCTCTCTTTTTTCTTTGATAGTCTATCTAAGGGTTTGTCAATTTTATTAATCTTCTCAAAGAACCAACTTTTGGTTTTGTTAATTTTTTCTAGTGCTTTATTATTTTCAAATTCATTTAGCGCTGCTATAATCTTTATTTCCTTATTTCTATTGCTTTAGGATTAGTTTGTTTTTCCTTTTTTAATTCCTCCAGGTGTGCAGTTAGGTCTTTGAGTTTAGCTCTTTCTTCTTTTTTTAATATAGACATTTATGACTGTAAATTTCCCTCTATCACTGCTTTTGCTGTATCTCATAGGTCTTGATACATTGTGTTGTCATTTTCATTTGCTTCAAGGAAGTTATTGATTTCTTTTGCAATTTCCTCCTTGACCCACTAATAGTTTGTGTTTAACTTCCATATCTTTGTACCTAACTTGGTTCTCTGCCCATTACTGATTTCCAGCCTAATTCCATTGTGGTCAGAGAAATCACTTTGTATAATTTCTTTCTGAAATAGTTGAGAGTTGTTCTGTGGCCTACCATGTGGTATGTCCTGGGGAATGATCCATGTGCTCTTGAGAAGAAAGTATATCCAACTGTATTTGGGTATAATGTTCAGTTTATGTCTATTAAATCTAGATCCTCTAACATTATTCAAGGTCTCTGTTTCTTTACTGGTCATCTGTTGAGATGTCCTGTCTAATGGTGATAATGGTGTATTAAAGTCCCCTACTATAATTGTAGAGACATCTATTTTTCCTCTTAATTTTTCCAATGTTTGCCTCATGTAATTTGATTTACCCTGGTTAGGTGCATAAATGTTCATGATTGCTCTTTCTTCTTGATAGATTACCCCTTTTATTAATATATATCATCCCTTTTTATCTCTTACAATAGTTTTACATTAAAGGTCTATTTTGTATGATATTAGTGTAGCTACTCCCACCGTTTTTTGGTTATTGTTTGCATGTAAAATTGTTTTCCAACCATTCACGCTCAACCTCCTTGCATCCCTGGATCTAAGGTGAGTTTCTTGTAGACAGCATATAGATAGGTCATGTTTCTTTATCCATTCTGCCCATTTATGTCTCTTGATTGGAGAGTTTAATCTACTGACATGAATGTTATTACTGTGAAGGAATTACTTATTAGCCATATTTTCTTTAGGTTTATATGTCATACATTGTTTTTATTTTTATCTTTATCTTTTTAGTTATTCTTACCAATAATCTTCCTTCCAAACTCTCCTCCAACCCTCTCTCTCCTGTTTTTTCCTTTCAATCTGCAGAACTCCCGTTAGTAATTCTCAGTCTATAAGTCCCCTCATGCTGGCTGGGGTGCCTGATAATCCAGTGGATCACTCTCTGGATCCCTTCTCTAGGGAATAACAGATCCAAAAAAAAAAACTTAAAACAAAACAAAACAAAATCTCAGTCTATGACTCCCTTTGTGCTGGCTGGCTGACTGATAACCCAGTGGGTCACTCTCTGGATTCCTTCTCTTGGGAAGTTCTGGGAATCAAACCAGGGACCTTATATATGCAAGGCTGGAATTTCTACACTGAGCTATACCCATTCTACAGGTTAAGTAGGCTTCTGAAAGCTTATCTGGATCTTCCTGCCCCTCATTCCCTCAGGTGAGTAGGCTTCTAACCATTTGCAAAGCTGCGCTGGTTAGGCACCAGTCCCCTTCCTCTCCCTGACCTAGTTCCTTTCTCTCCCAGGGCAGCTGGGTATGACATCCTGCCTGATCAGATGCCCCCTCCCCTCTCCCTGGGGACACTTCAGTGCTGATTCAGGTCTCCTCTGAGATTCAAAGAGGGCTCAGCTAGCCAAACTCACTAAAAAGAAACTACTCTCCACTCTCTGACAGACCCCTTCTTCCTCCCAGGGAATACTCCCTCTCACTCAGTTGGCTGCAATAAGGTAGGGATTTTGCTGAGGCTATTTTCCTTAAGGGTGGGATATATGTGCCCTTTCCAGGCACAGGGACAAGTAACTCACAGTTTTCATTTGGCCTCTTTGTCTCTTTGTCCTGCTCCCTCCTGGATGATGTGCTGCACTTTCCTGTTGTGTAGAACCACAAAGCAGCTCCCTCGGGTTGTTTTTTGCCCTTTTTCAATTGTTTTCTGTGAGAGAAATGTGCTCTGCCTACCTACTTTGATGCCATCTTCCCAGAAGTCCCCCCTTGACCATTTTTGATTGTCTCAGGCCACCCACAGTCTAAGGTATCCAGAGCTAGCTGATTCCTGATAGGAGCTTATACTGGCTAAGTTGCCTGAGCATTTGCTACATAGCAAGCTGTGGGCCATGTGTTTCATGCATTGCTTCATTTATTCCTCCCAGTTATATATTTTATACTTGAGGCATCTGAGCCTCAGAGCTTAAAATATTTGTTCCAGTTCACATAGTTAGGAAGTGGTGAAACCAATATTTGAACTCAGGTGCATTTGACTCTAGAGCTTTCTTGATCAATACCTATGCCAAAGCAAGACTCCATTGTCTGAGAGTTTTCAATTTTATAGATGAAGAAACTGAGGCTAGTAGAGAAGAAGCATCTAAGGCCAATAAATGTTAAAGCCAGTTATGGAAGGTGTTTCATGACCTCCAACTCAAGGTGCTTTGTCTCTATACCTTTTAGGCTATTGATGGCCTCCTTTATTTACAGTCTTGTCTTCTGTCAGAAGCCAAGGGATTCTCATTCATGTAATCCCTTGCTTCATTTCTCAATCCCAGCATGGATGGATGATCTCACTCCATTCCTCGTCTTCAGTTCCTTTAAAAAGACATATATCCCATTTGTCCTAGCAGGACCTTTGTCTTTGCAAACATGCCATCAGGATAGGGATTAATGCTTCCTGAGATACCCAGCTAACAGCAGGGTTGGCTGAGTTATAAAACTGTTTGCTAGGAAAGGCATTATGAAATGGGGAAAAGCTGGCAAACTGACAAGGAATCCATGAATCACTGGTACTTGATTTCTTGGGATGTATTTTTCTTTTTCTATAACAGTTTTCCCAGGAGAGGGAAAATTAATATCTATGTGATAGCAGCTGTACCTCAAATGACCCTGAAAGGCTATTCTCCTCTTCTACTTGATTGGTTGATTTCCTTAAATTGGGGTCACTCTTTTCATCCATTAGGGACATCCAAAGAGCCACACCATTGACATGCGGCACATTTTTAATACATAAATGAGTTATTGAAAGCAGAACTTCCCAAAGGCAGAATGTATACCACTGCTATGCAAGATGATTTGGGGTGATTCATTGATAGTTTCCAAATTTTAGTGGTTATTTATTTTAGTGTGTATTAGAAAAAAATTTATGTAAACTACATAAATTTAAGTAAAAGTGTATGATCTTATAAAACAGGGCTTCTTAACCAAGGGTCTATGGATTTCAGGGGGTCTGTAAGCTTGAACTGAAAATTCAAAAAAACATTCTTGTGGGGACGTGTTGGTGTGGGTGTGTCATGAAACTATCTGCTGCTGCATTCTGAGAAGAGGTGCATGGTTTTCGCCTGACTGGCAAAGGGGTCTGTGGAACAAAGTTAAGAACCCCTGTTAAAGAAAGAGTTGAAAAATATGTCAAATTATGCATACTGTAGATATAGAACTTTAGCTTCAGGAACAATAAATGACTTTAAAGTAATGTTTAAATTAAATTTGATAAAGTACAGTAGAAATAGCAAAACTGTTCTGAGAACAGAGGTGAAACTGAATGGGGGGCAGTAAGGAGAAAATGATGCAGGAGAAACCACCTGAGTCTGTAAGTTTATGGGGCACTGGTCATTTCATGTTTTGTTCATCCGTTTACCCTCACTTCTCACTCCCTTGAGTTCATATCATCTCATTCTGGCAGCCCACTTATTAGAGTTTAGAAGTATCTGTAGCTTCTATTTGTTGAGAGAATTCCTATCCTAGTTTCTTAGGACCAAAGAAATAGCATTTATATTTTTCTTATGGGTAGGATCCTAGATGAGGAAAGGAGGGATTCCACAAAATCTGAAGGGGTGATATTTTATCCAGTAAAGGTTATGAAACCATTATGGTGGACTGAGGGACAGATAACATTCTGTAATGACCTAGTCATATGTGATTTCCAGAAAGACCTTAGAAATCATATTGGGGGGACTGTTTCCCTTCTATGAAGATGATTTTATCTGAGGCTCAGAGATAAGCAAAGGCTTGAGTAAGGTTGTACAGTTACTGACAGTATCCCCTTTTTGTCAGTTTGGGAGTTGATGGTGGATTAAATATGAGTTGTCTCTGAGCAGCCCAGGAGCTCACCGAGAGAGAAGGAACTGTGGGAGAGATACGCATAAAATTCTCAATAAATTCATATTGACAATTGAGGAAGTTGAACTTATATTTTCCAAATATCTTCCAGCTCTAAAAGTTTATTCCCTCCCCAGTTCCCATTTTGTACTAAAGTAATGATTTAATTTTTTTTAATCAAAGATATTTCGCTAATCTCATGGAAGCTATAAATCCACACATATATAGATAAATTTGCATTTAGTTTAAAAGGCCTTAGCAGCCCCTAAAGCTAAAGGTAACACTCCTTACTCCAGAAGGTAAGCATGAGGCCCTTGAGCATCTACTCTGTGGAGACTAAAAAGCTTGTGATCAGAAGACAGCAGCCTAATCCTCACTGTACTGAACAAGCCCCCCCAAAACTTCCTACTGGCTATGATTTTAAGTTTGTTTTACCAAACATCTGGTTCCTTTCTATCTACGCAGGTTTATTTTCTCCATATATCTTTTTTTTTTTTTTTTTTTTTTTTTTTTTATGTACCAGGGGCCAGTACATATGGGACCTCATATATAGGAAACTGGCATTTCCCTGAGTTGATTTTATCATGTTTTACTTGTTGTTTGTTTTCTCAGGTTCCAGGACCTGCCTCCACATATCTTTTGATCCATGTGAATGGGAAAGTCTTTAAAAGTATTTTCTTATCTCATTAAGAAAAGGCAAACAGAAGAGTCACTATGAATACATTCCAGTTTAAACCAGATGCTTTGATAGGTTTTAGAGATAGTTTTGTATTGGTGATCAAGGCTTTGCCATGAGGTAATATGTCCCCATATTAATATGTATTTGGGCATTCTTAAAGTGAAGGAAGTGAGACAATAAGTTAGACATTGTTTCTATGAGGAGATTAAAACAATAAAGAAGTACAAATTCTTATGCAATGATTAATGGGGAAGCAAACCAGAGAGGAGAACCTTCTTCTACTGGATGGGATTTGAGGAGAAACTCTCTATATAAGAAGACTGAGTCAGGAGATGAAATATCACTTTTTGATGATGTGCTAAAACTCAGTTCGAGCCCTCAGGTCATTGGTTCCCTAACTTTAGGGAGTTCAAGACTAGCCCAAGAGATTTATCAAAATGCATATTCCAGGACCTATCCATATTCATTCACTGAATCAGTGTTGGGAGGAATGGCCAGGGAATTTGCATTTTTAAATAAGCTCCTCAGAAGATTATTTTGCAGGTTGTTGATGAAGTATATTTTTAGACTTGTTGTTTTAGCTCTCTCCAGAGAGTTGACTCAGTGGAACTCAGAGAAGTGATATTAGGGTGCACATGGTAACCACTGATATTACATCCTCTGTTAACCCATCCAGCTAGGAATAATGACCAGCTCATGAGACCCTAATATATTGGGACCAAGTCAGGAGAAGAAGAACAATGGGTAATTGGTTTACGTTTCTTCTTTGTCCAGGCAAACAGGTATATTTCTCTTTAAGTGTCTAGGGGCTAAGTAGTTAATTTGATTAGCCCAGATTATGTCCATGTCATATGCTCCCCTTTCCATTACTTCCCTAGCCAGGTTAGATGGCTCCTGAAATTCATACTCAGTTTTGTCTCTGTCTTGTCCCAGGTACCATCTTCCTATTTCATTCAAGATTGTTAGTTGAAAGCAATATAAATCACGTCTAGTAAGTTTAAATATAAAATTAGATTAATTAAAATAACACATGGTAGCTTTCAAGGATATTTAGGAGAGCTAGAAAGCCAAGCTTTGAGGCCATGGAGCCAGGAAAAACACTCAAATTGTGTCTCAAACTTGTCCCATGAAGATTCTCTGCAGCTGACAAAATACTTCTTGCTTCCTTCAACATCCAGCTTCTGATTGACAATTTGGGATAGAAGCATCTGATATGGTGATCCCAGGTCATATGTCCATGCCTAAATTGAAAGGGATGCTGAAAAATGTGACATTTTCCACTGCTGTATTGGTAGGTCAGTTCTGCCTTACCTCAGACATGGGAAAGAGTTCAAATATTGGGTGGGCAAAAATAATTTTAAAAGTCCTATTCCTTCCTTACCTTCTGATTAGTTCTTATGCATCCTATAAATGCCAATACAAATTTAGACTGCTCTATCTAAAACTTTCTTAGTGACTCAAGCCACAATTGATCTTTCCCTATTTCTGATCCATCACACTAATAGACTGAGTCACACAATACGAAATCTAATTATAAACCATTTGGCTTGTTTGCCAGTTGTCTCATGCATTTGTCTGTTTTCCTCAAATCAATTGTAAGCAAGTCTAGAATAGACTCTGTATAGATTACTTTACAGCTGGGTATCAAGGACCACATATGGCCCTGCCAGAGATCATCAGCTAATCCTCACTTCTTGGTTTCAGTAATTCATGTTTTGGTGTGTATAAACAATTGCCTGCATGCTTTGAAATGAATATAATGGTAATGAATATAATAGATAAGAAAAGGAAGTTCAGAAGCAAACAAAGCATGGACTCGGCCATAAAGGAAATAAACTTTAAGAGACACTTAAATATCATTTATGTTTTTTTTATTCCGACCCCCCCTCCCCCAGATGACTCCCTCATCTGTCTGCTCATATTCTTTTAGGAGGCACCAGGAACCAAACCCAGGACCTCCCATGTGGGAGGCAGGCACCCAATTGCTTGAACCACATCTGCTCCCTCTACATGCCATCTATTTTAACTAAGATTATTTTCAAAGGGAGTCAATAAATATTTTCATAGAAGAGTCATGCTTCACATCTAGCAGTATACCACACCTGAATTTTTCCCTCAGTACTCTTCCTGTGCTCCAGGAATAGATACATTTGACATAGAATATATGTGGAACTTCCATACAAAAGTTATTGGTGAGCTTGTTCTTCCAGGGTTGTCCTCTGCACAAGTGCAGTGTCTAACAGGTTCCATCTTCAGTGAAATGTTTAAGTAAATGTATCTCCACTTTCCTCTATAGTATCACACCGTTTCTTCCAAGTGATGAACATCTCATTTCCCATTTAAATCTATTTCTAGTAAAGGACTTGGCATCTGAATAACTCTGGTTTCCTTGATATCAGCCTTTGAGAACAGATGAGGTCACTCTAATTGTTATTTGACAAACTAATTCAAATTTGATGCTCGTTAGTATGTCCAGCACCAACCTGCAAGGTTCACGTTGCCCCGTGCACTGGAGCCTTACTGGTGCAATGGCTACACGAGGGTGTGTGGTGAAGTGAGGAGAAGGTCCCTCAGTCCTTGGATTTCACCATCACATGGTCCTCAAAGCAGTGCTGCTTATACCTCCCAAATATATTAATCACATGGTTGTTTCAGGGTTGATCTAAAATGTGCTTCCTGTCTCTGACATGTCTAGGGCCAGGTTAGATATGAATCTATAACAGCTGTCATAGTATATGCAAACAGCAGCATGTGCTATCACTGCATCAGGATGGTTCTGCTTGGCATCTCCATTTCCTGGATGTACTATCCTTCAGAGGGCCCCTCAGCCTTCCACTTTCCTCTCCATCTCTAAGGAAGGGGATTCCAAGCACCTGGAAGTGGTTGGAACAGATGTGATATGCGGAGGCAGGAAAGGAAGTAAGGAGGACCCTTTCAAGTAGCACTGACCTGAAAATCATTAGACGCTCAACCTCTAAATGAGGACATTCCTTGCTTCCATTCATTTGCTTAGCTATATTAGTCAATTTGCTTCCAAACCTGACCAGAGATATTGTATTGACAGAACCAGTAGGTTGATAAACCACTGCTTTTGTATCTTTCCAACATATTTTGCCATCTGGTTGGAAGAGTCTAAAGCTAAAATCTTAAATGCCGTGAAGACCTTTAATACCATAGTCTCAGAGATGGCAAAGCTCTTCAGGAAGATGTCAGCTTTAATTGTCTTGTTTCTCATGCCTGAGCCATGTAATTACTGAGTATTTTTGGGATGAGTTTCTATCATCTCTGGATTTAAGCTCTTCCAGTGGCATCCTTCGCCAGGGAAGCAGAAACAGTGAGCCCTAAGACCATAGTACAGTATGACCAAAGGCAGATTTGGGCTAAGGAGACAAAAATCTGATAATAAGAAAGAAGATCTAAATAAAAACAATAAAACAACCACAAAAACTCTTCACAGTTGACTCTAGGTTCACTCCTGTTTAAGAGCCTTTCTATATTGTGCCCAAATGGATAATTCTCAGTGACTACTCTTGAGGCACTAACAGCTGAGTGGGAAAGGTCAAGTATGTCAGCAATTTGAACAGTATTGATCTTACTGGATAGAACTTTCATAAATAAATGAGTTTCTTTTTTTTTTTTTTTTTGACATCCATCTTTTCACATGAGAATGGTCTGATTGTCTTTTCTGAACTATTCCTGGTATCAAATTGGAAGTTTTCATCCTTTTCCAATTTTCTGAAAATAATTAGATAATAAAATAATTTGTTACTTGGTGGGTAGTATCATTTAGAGTGTAATTTTGATTACTAAAATATTTTTAGAAATATTTATTTTTACTTCTTTTTGGGTAGCTTTTGGTAATTGTTTTTCTAGACCATTGATCATTTGTTTTGTTTTCAAATTTCTCTGTTGTTTGGCAGCAGATAGAAACAGAAAATGTATATTATCTTCAGTTATAGCACTTTCTTCTCTTTTAGTAGTAATTTTTTTTCCTCAAATAAGCTAAGCAAATCTTTATTTTTTTTTCAAAAAAAGCTTTTAGTTTTATTTATCTTTTCTAACACATTACGGTTTCTATTAATTTTTGCTCTTTATTTTTCCCCTTCATTTTCACTCATTTGGTTTATAATGTTCTTTTTCAGCTTTTGGAGATGGTTATTTATTTTAAAACGTTCTTGTTAAGGCTAAAATGCTACCTCTAAGTACCAATTTAGCTTCTTCTTACCAATTGCAATATTTTTCTATTGTCATTCCATTCTAACGATAATATTTCTACTTTGATGTTCTCTGTATCATATGCTTTATTTTAAACTTTCAAAACTCTTAAACTTTCTTGTTATGATTTCTAATCTAACTGCATTGTCGTCAATGATCTTTGGATGTAGTGCCTGGACAGGTTTTGTATATATTCCATGAGCTTTGAAAAATGTGTATAGTGATCACTTATTGGGTCCAAGAATATGTCCAAGAATGTTACCAAATTTTCATTTTTTAAAATCTTGGTCAAAGGATTATTTAACTTATTGCAGTTATTCAACTTAAAAATCTACCACAATTATTTTTGTCTTTGAAGATCATGTTGTTTAGCTATGTATAAGCTTACTTTAAAAAATAATTTCAAAATAATTCAAACTTTCAGAAAATTTGTAAGAATAAGGATAGTAAAAAGAATATCCATATACCCTTTACCTAGATTTACCTATTAATATTTTATCCCATTTGTTTCATCATTTGTGCACAACATAATCCATCATAATTTTTTCTGAGCCATTTGAGGGTAAGCTACTTATATCATGGCCCTTTACCGAAAACTTAACCATACATTTCCTAAAAATAAGGGTATTCCTATACCAGTAGTGTACTTTCTAGAAGTTTTCCTTCTTTGGTACAAAATCCAGTCTAGGGTTGAGCACTGCATTTAGTTGTCTCCTTTAATTTGGACCATTTCTATAGCCTTTCTTTTTCTCTTACAGCATTAATGTTTTTGAAGAATACAATCTGTTCCCTTCCCCCTCTTTAATGTCATGTTTTTCATTTTGTATTTTTGTTTCCTCAGGACTGTTTTCAGATTATGCCTTTGCAGTTGGGAACTTCTTAGGGTATGACCCTGCAGGCACATCATCTGTCTGTCCCTCATTGGTGATGTTAATTTTGTTCACCCGGTCAAGGCATTGTCAGACTTCTCCACTCTATAATTATTTTTACCCTTACAACTAAATATCTTAAGACTGTTGTGGCCATTCTGAATAATTCAGATGGACACTCACTCAAAATTTGGTTCAGATGTGGAGACTGATGCCACACACGTTCCAAGAGGATTTGAAAAGACTTAGTACTTACATGCTAAAGGAGGAGGAGCAAGGCAGGCTTGCCTAGCTGTTCTGAAGATGGCTTGAGAGAGTGGGGAAAGGAGACTGTCTTGGGTTTATTTTACTTAGGGGGTAGGACCAGGGTGAGGGTTCCTGAGCTCAGGAAGGAGTTTGCAAGGTTTGAAGCTCCCACTGAGCCAAAGGAGATAGCACTGGGGGTGGGTTATCAGCTTGCCCAGGTTGGGACAGAAGGGGAAGCCTGTCAGCACTCAAACGTCAAAAAATGGAGTCAGACTAATTATTATAAAGGCCATGTAATTATCCTTATATTCAGCAAATTTCCCCCCACTGATGAATCCTGTATGAACCAATTTTTATTATGTTCGAAAAGTATT
Organism: Chaetophractus vellerosus; assembly: GCA_004027955.1. Classification (NCBI taxonomy): domain Eukaryota; kingdom Metazoa; phylum Chordata; class Mammalia; order Cingulata; family Chlamyphoridae; genus Chaetophractus; species Chaetophractus vellerosus. The sequence continues at coordinate 5,225 of PVKH010010757.1, read as the reverse complement.
TATTTTCCAACTCCAGCTTGCCCTATACATTTATCAATCAGCCTTCAGTATTTTACTAAAAACAAGAGCCCTCGCTCTTAAATCTGTTCTTTCCATTATTTCTTACAACTACATGTTAATTTACAATTATCTCAAAACAAAAGTTTATTTAAAACCATAGTTAATTTATAGCCACCTAAAAATTTACCAATATTTGAAGGCAATATTTGCTTACTCTACTTTTTTATATCCCATGCCTTCCCTTTGAGTTCACTCAATTGGCAATTGGTAGGGGTAAAATCCCTTAATCTTCATATGCCTAAAAATTATTTTTGTTCTGGATTTGAAATGATTGGCTGGATAACATTTCTTTGACTATCTTCAGCATCGCCTAGAATTGGCACCCAATGTTGTTGATAAAGTTTGCTTTTAATCAAATTGTCATTCCTTTGAAGATAATTTATCTTTGATCCTTGGTGACTTATGAGATTTATTCATTGTTTTTTTGTTTCTTTATTTTCTTTTGGGAGAGTGATTATAACCTGTCTGTGGACGTCCTTTTCCTTCTTGGCACTAGCAGTTTTCTTTTCATCTGAAATCTTTGATTTTTCTTTTACTCTGGAAAATTTTCAGCTATTTTTATTCGAATATTGCTTTTTCATCTTTCCTTCTTTGTTCCTTTAGAACTTGTATCAAATACATGTTAGGACCCTCAATTTTTCTTCTCTATGATGTACTTGTTCTTTGATCTCTCTTCCTTCTCTCTCTATTTATCATTGCTTCTATGGGCAGTGTTAAGTGTAAAATGTTTACAGTAACTTTCTCTAACAATGGGAAGAATTGTTTTGTGTGTTTTACCCAATAGAAGAATGTCTTTCAGTTTTATCATTTTCAGACAAGGATCCACTGAAGAGTTCACCCATGTTATTTAATTAACAAAGTCCAAGATAGCCAGGACTTTAAAAGTAATTTCAAAAAATTATTTCTGTTTTACTACAGACTTTTGCCCTTGATATTTTTACTTCTCAAGCTTGCAAACATGCATGGTTTGATTATTTCTTTAAAACACATCCAATAGCAAATTTTGTTTTGAGGGAAGGGCAAAAATCTAATTTACACTTTTGCCCCTGAAAACTATTCTGGACTCTGATTTAGTGGAAGTATCCATGAAATTGGCATTGTACTGGGTTTGTATAATTGTCCATTCAAATGACTGATATATCACCTACTTAAGGTTTAGATTAATTATAATTTCAAGCCCACTACAAATAATAAAGTTCTGAGTATAAGCCAGTACTATTATCTGACACTATCAAAGACATTCTCCATTTTAGCTACTAATGAAAAAGTTAAATGAATCCCTGAATATGAATAAACACAACTCTTCTGCATGCAATGAGCCCACATCAAGTGGCATATAGGTATTGTAGGGAATATTTTAATCTAGACATTTAGATTTTATCTGTGAGGACAAGTATTCAACTGCTCTAATATAAATGACAAGTATTTCAATCACCTAAGCTTTCAGAGTTTTATATGAAGACTCTCTGTTCATATTGATTTTTTCAGTTATTTCATTCAATTAAATGTCATCCCTAAAATTAGCCAGTTGTATACTCCTCCCCAACATAAGTTGTTGGTTTGTGTATAGACATAGTCAATTGATGCTTTAACTTGTCAAATCATGCAAAGTCCAACTACTTATGTCTGTCATTGTGACTGTAAATGACAAGTATTCACTCTGTGCTTGTGGAATAAACACCAAGGCTGGAATATTAATGTGATCAGGAAGAATTTTAAAGGAATGGAATTTCAACAATATTACAAAATGCAAATTCGTTAGCTGCTTCCCCCCACCCCATGCCATTTTACTCATTTTAAATCTAGTGTTCATTCTTGATTAGAGATGTTAAGCAGCCTGTTATAAAACCCATATCTTTAGTCTTTTCCCTTGAAAGATGTTCTTTTTTTAAACCTGCATTCACGTTGCACCTGGCTTTGTTTACTCAGTTATTCTTGCTTATGTTTGCCCAGGCAGGTAGCACTTCTCAAAGTGGTGAAGATGGCTGTTACTGGGGGGATGAAGGGGGGCACTGAAGTCACAGTGGGGGAGACAGAGACCATAGGGCGCTCTGAAACCAAGCTTGGTGGCAGGTGAAAATGTGATTCTGAGAGGTGTGACAGCAATTTTGAAGCTATGACATGACATCGTATTCCCTCCACGTGACCAGGTGCACCTGCTCTCTCTCTCCAGATATTTACATTTTGTCAGAATATTGCTGTCTTTTTTTAAAAGCAATACCATGGTTTTGTCATATTGAATTGAATTTCAGAAGTGGCTAGGGCACGTGTAACAATGGTGATAAATGTGCTGGGAATCAAGGTAGCTGCTTTTTCAATAGATTCACAGGATTTTCAATTGCAAAGTGTTAAAGAGGTCCATTGTTTACCCTGGAGAGACTTAATATCCAAACAGAATCAGGTTGAATTGTACAGAATAAGAGAAGTCTTTAGACTTTGACCTCTCCCTCTGTGCTCAGGCAGATTAAGAATTCTATTTTCTCCTTGGCCTAATAGACCTTATCCAGTCCCTTTGTTCTCATAATCGTCCCTAATATCAGAGGAGGCAGCTCCTGTGGCCTTTTGTGTCTCCTTTCTGCTGGAGACCTCTGTGATTAGCATATAGGTAAGGAAAAACGGAAGCAAGTAACTTACACAATATAATTATTAGTAATAATTATTATAATATTCGTAGTGATCATTTGAGTTCGCTATTGCCAAGCTCTTTGCTGAGAGATTTATACACAGCTTCACTGAATCCTCAGTACAACCTTATGAAGTTATCATCATTATCCATTTTAAGTTGAGGTAAATGACTCTCCACCAGGTTAAGAGGTTGCCCAAGATCATGCTGCCAGTTAATGGACATGCCCAAAATTCAAACCATGACTGTCTGACTCCAGAATTGGCCTTCTTAGAAGCAATCACTTGATACTTTTTCCATGTTATAGAGAATCTCTGTAACTTCAAAGATTTTTTAAAAATATATTTTTATAGAAGTATATCATTTATACTTGAACATGCATAAACAATAAGTGTATAGTAAAAGTTGTGAACTTACAAAATAAACATGCATAACATCGTGCAGGGGTCCCATACATCACCCCTCTACCAACACCTTGCATTGTTGTGAAACATTTGTTACAAACTATGCAAGAGCATCGTCAAAATATTACTACTAACTATAGTCCCTATCTTACATTTGGTGTATTTTCCCCCAATGCACCCTAATTTTAAAAATATATTTCTATATTTTTATTACAGAGGTTGTGAACCTACAAAGCAATCATGCACATGTGTAGAATTCCCATACAACACCCCTTCACCAGCACAGCACACTGTGGTGGAATATTTGTTACAGCTTATGAATAATATCATCAGACTATTACCATCAACCATGGTCCATAGCATACATTTGGCACACTTTTTCCATACCCCCCCCCCATTATCAACATAGTACATCTTTGGAATTGATGCAAGAATATTATAGTATTGCTGTTAACCACAGTTTATTTTTTTTTAAAGATTTATTTATTTTATTACATATCTCCCCTTCCCCCTGCTGCGGCGATGCGCCGAGAGTGGTCACTGCGCAGGCGCGGCTTTCCCCGCTTGTGGGCGGTCTCTGCGTCCGTTCACGGCCGGCACTTGCTTCAGTTTGCGGGTGGCTGGCTGCGCTCCATCCGCGGGTGACCTGCCCTGCCCGTGGCGGCTCTTGCCCTGTCCGTGGCAGCTTCTTGCCCTGCCCACAGCGGCTCCGGCCCGCCCATGGCGGCTTGCCATTCTCAAGGCGGTCTGCCCGCTAGGAGAGGTCCCCGGGAATCGAACCCAGGGCCTCCCATGTGGTATGCTGGCACCCTATCCACTGGGCTATCGAGCCGGCCCCTTAACCACAGTTTATAGGTCACACCAATTGTGTTTTTCCCATGCATCTCCACATCCCCACCAGCCTGCAATAGTGATGTCCATCTGCTCTAGCTCACAGAAGGATACTTGCATCTGTACCATCAACCACAATTCTCATCCACCTCTGGGTTCACTGTGTTATTCAGTCCCTATATTATCCTCTAGCTTTCTTTCAATTGACATTTACTTCCCCAGACTTCCCTTTGTAACTTAAGCTTTTTAAAGTGTAGATGTCATAAACTGGGAGTAAGGCAAGCTTTGGTTTACTGGAAGTTTACCAGCAACCTCCAGAATTGGATCTACTGATGATGAAATGCCCAAAAGAAGGAGAGACATACAGCTGTGAATAAAACTCAGAGCCTGCTTTTAAGAAACTGGTAGGTTTGTAACAGATACCTACTGAGCAAGTTACCAAAATAATTATGACCATCATTGTCATAGGTATTGTGAATGAGTGTCAGGATCTGTTAGTGCTGATGCTGAGAGAGCTAGATCTTACCTGTGTCTGCTTTTTTTTTCTTCCCAACAGAGTCTACCTCTCATTCCTTTCCCCACCTCCTTTGCAAGTAGGAAAAAGGCATGTGAATTAAATGGCCACTGGGAGGTGAGAAGTCTGTGGAGGTGCTTCTGGAAAGGGGTTTCCATCCTAATAAAGAGGTACCCAGAGAGAAGTGACTGTTCTTTTGGGGAAGCCACAGCTCTCCACGTGTTGCCTGGTACTGCCATAGCTATTTTATGAACAAAAAGGGAGAACAGAAAGATGGAAATTACCTAGGAACCTGATGGGATTACTGAGCACCTGAATTAACCCTGGGAAGATCCACCTCCAGATGGCTGGTTATGTGAGGAAATATATTTTATTGTTTAAACCATTTAAATAAGCATTTTCTTTTGCAGCTGAAAACTTCCTAAATGATGAGAATTCCCTGAGGAAGAGCCTTTATTGGTGATTTATAAAGGATGAGTACTTGTTGACTATGCTAAGTAAAGAGGTAAAGAGTCTATCAGGTAGAGGGACAGTAGAGGGAAGGCTCCAAGGTAGAAGAAGCTTGTCAGACTTGTAAAAGGGAAATAACAGGGTTTATTAGAGTTTGGGTTTTTTGGTGTTGTTGTTTTGTTTTGTTTTTTAAAGGAAAGTGGTACAAGATGAAGCTGGAAAAGCAGGCTAATGCCAGACCATGCAAGGATCATATGTCATGGCAAGGGGACTGAATCTTATCCTAAGAGTGGGAAGATTTTAAAATATTTTGAGCGGGGAGTGACCTAGTCAGATATGTACA
>PVKH010010756.1:0-18091 GCA_004027955.1 Chaetophractus vellerosus | reverse complement strand
TACAGTTTTCATTGTAGTTTACACTCTCTTCCACTCAATTCTGTAGGTTATGGCGAGATATATAATGGCTTGTATCTGTTGTTGCAATGTCATTCAAGAAATTCCCAAGTCCCGAAAATGTCCCTGTATTATACCTGTTTTTCTCTCTCCCTTCCCACAGAAACTCCAGTGGTCACTGCCTCCACATCAATGATACAAGTTCTTCCATTGGTAGAATCACAATAAGTCTATAATAGAATACCAGTAAGTCTACTTTAGCCCATAGTTCATTACCCAATCTTGAGGATTCTGGGATGGTGATGTCCACTCCACCTCTAATTGAGAGGGGGCTGTGATCTCATAGGGCTGATGGACGGGGATCTCTTGGTTGCAGTTGTAGACTCTCTCATTTCCTTGGTATGGCAGTTGTCCATCATCATGTCCTTGTTAGTTGTACTGGGTGAGACATTTAACATTCATACAGCAACCAACAGTCTCTTCAAGTTGATCTTGGGTTTTTCTATCAAGTGCCTCAAAATTCCTCCTGTGTCTACCCATTATCCAATTGCAAATCTATTCCCATATTTTTAGATATTGGTATAGCAGCATTTATTACAGCAGCACCCCAGCCCCCAGTACCAACAACTGTCTTTGTTTGCCTGGGCAGCTTTAACAATTGTCCGCAGACCAGTTGGTTTAAACAATAGGGATTTCTTTTCTCATTGTTTTGGAGGCCAGAAGGGCAAAATGAAGGCATCAGTGGGATCATGTTCTCCTCAAAGTCTGCAGTGTTCTGCTGGTGGCTTCCCAGCAAACTGGAACTCTCTTTGCTTTGGTCCCATGGCCATTTCTTCCCAGGAGTCTACTCCTGTCTGTTCAAATTCCCTCCACTAGTGAGGACTCCAGTCGTATTAGATTAAGACCCACTCTGAATACGTTTGGCTTCATCTTAACTAATAACCTCTTCAGACATCCTGTTTATAATTGAGGACCACAGGACCACAGATTAGGCCTTGAGTATGTCTTTGTAGGCGGCGTGATTTCAATCTATATATCCATATAATACACACACATACACACTTTTAGATTTGATAAAGCTAGAGTTGAATACAGAGATATACATGGCAATTCTAAATTTTGCCTATGAGTTCACAAATACGTAAAATAAATGTAAAAGTAGTAGTGAATGGATTTAACAACATACTTGGTTCCTAGCTGCAGTAAGCCATTTGTTGGGGAGCTCTGTGTCCTCAGCAAGTGAATGTAATGTCATAGGATTGTTGTGAATATGAGAAATTAGATTCACATATAACTTTCAAGTTCAGAACACATAGTAGGTATTCTGTCAATGGCATTGTTTCAACTAAATGATGTGATGATATGAAGTATCTTGCATGTAGTCAGTACTATTCAAATGTTTCCCATAAGCCTCTTAAATCCCTAAAAAGAATTACTGATGGCCTCCTCAGCTGTCTTTTATCCCTTCTCCTCAACAGCTTTTTCTCTTTTCTTCCATATAGCTGACATCCATGCACAATAAATAAATATATATTTGTTAATCAGTGAATTGTTTTGCAAAACATATAGATTTGAGTATATTAAGGAGCATCTGTTGACTCCTACATCTGCCTAGCAGGGATATAAAAATGATTAATTGGCCACATGTTTTTAAAATTCTATTAAAACTGGTTGATTTTTTTGCAGAAGCTCCTAAGTTCTGCTCAGTGCACCAAGCAGGGGAGACACCATCTTGCAGAAACAAAAAAGAAAAAAGAAACAGCTATAAATGTGCTGAAAAGAAACATTATTCATGATCAGAAAATGCTTTTGTTTATTGGCTCATGATCACTATGGATTACTACCTCTGAATAATTTCTGAAAAATCACTCATGAGATGAAGGTGAACCTGCTGGAAATACCAGCTTCGATGCTTCTATATTTGTGGTAAAAGATAGGGCTTTGTGCAACACCAGACTCAGTATTTGTAGAGGCAGCGTGGTCAAAGGAGGTGAGGGTGATGTGTGCTTGAGGAAGAAAGCAAGAGGTCAGACCAGAAAAACAGCAACAGGCAGAAAGTCCAGTGGTGAGAAACACGTTCTTCCAACATCAGTTACAAATAGTTTTGAAAAGAAGAAGCGTGCAATAATGGGTATGAAAACCAAGTTAGTGGACTCCTCACCTGGGTCAGTATCATACTCTGCCATTATAAGAAACTTTGCACAATATAAAGCATATGACAGGGGAGTTTAGTCAATAATCATCCATTAGTGACCGCCCCAAAAATTGAAGTGATGTTTTGTCTTTCTTTTTTTAGCAAAGACCTTAGGGTAATACAGCGATCAGTGATATAAACATTATGATAATAGCTGCTAAAGAAAGTTTATTCATTGATCATTTTGCAGCATTAGTCGCTGAATATTTAACAAGCATGGAGATAGAAATACAGTGATTTCACTTGTAATCGGCCATCATGTTGAGGCTATATCGATTATATATTGATACCTTATCATGACTAACCTGGCAATGAGATGCAGGATGAATGGGGAGGAGACCAATTGGAATATTTTAAAGATTAATCTGTCTGTAAATTGAAGAGAACTTAGGGGAAAGAGGGCACAAATGTGCTAAAAATGTGGCATTTAATGGCATGGAAAGGAAGGAGAAGGAGGAATCAAGGATGACACCAAACTTTTGATCTGGAAAATGTATTTAGAAAATAGTATTTTCTAAAAAACCAATATGGAACAGGAGGTTATTCAAATCCATGGGGACATTATTAATGGCAATACCACTGTTAATTATGCTGCAATATTAAGTAGTTTGGCCTGAAAGATGACTCTAGTTTAAGCAGCCCCGCAATGAGAGGTAGAATGCTCACTGCCAATACTGTGCTGCCTGAAGTAAAATGAGCTGTTAGATAGCATTTATCTGGCATTGCTGCCGTTATGATTTGCGTCTCCAAATGAACAGCTGCAGTTCAAATACAGGAACTCATAATAAATGAAATAAAGCTTTTATGCACATACAGGCATACTAATTCTAAGGCTTCAATTCTCACAAACATTGATGGTGACTAAGTAAAATATGAAAATAGAAAGGAATGCAGACACATGAATAGACGTGTTCACTATCATGTATTAAGTGCTTTAATGTGAGAAATGCGTAGGGCCCTGGGACACCAAGTCTGATCCCCTAAACCGTTATTAGATGTCAGATACCATTCCCTGCAGGTGAAGACATACAAGCAGAAACCGGAGAGAACAGTAATAATTATGCAGGAAAGAGAGAGCGGGAGGGATTTTCCAGGTAGAGGGAACAAACATTTTGTTCCCTTAGAGGCAAGAGAGAGAATGATGCTTAGAGAAATGGCTTGAAAGTGGGCAATCATAAATAGGCAGTAAGTCGCTGAGAGAAAAGGCTGGGGCAGTCGTCAGCTATTGGATATGAAGGTTTTGCCAGTTGTGTTAAGATTTGCTGAACTTTTTACAGGGAATGGGGTTGATGGTTGTTATAATGGTTTAAAATTTAAACGAGGAGCACTCGGGCCCTATTATGGAAGACGTTTTGGAGGTTCTAATACTGGAACCTGCGGTGGAGATTAGGGTGAGAGATGAATGTTGTTAAGGATATTGCCGTGGAAAGATGAGAGCAATCGTTGGATAAGAGACTGCCGGGGACCTGCTGCCCGAGGGGGCTATGTTAGGATGAGGAGCCGGAGGACTCAAGGTTGACGCCGAGATTGTTGACTGGAGGCAGATTGGTGAATGGTGGTGTCACCCCCCAAGGTACAGGGCACAGTCAGTAAATAGCAGGGCTGGGGTTTGAACCTGGCCGTGTCTGACTCCAAAGGCTGTGCTTTTTCTTCTCCACACGGCACACTAAATTGGCCAGATGGTGACAGAGAGAGCAAGCTTAAATAAAGGAAGCTGTCAAGCAGCAGCAGCGTTTCAGAGTGACAACTCTGGGAGGCAAATTTCCCACGACTTATTTTTACAACAAGAGAGCTATTCACAAAATCCATTCATCGTCAACGCCATCCAAATGGGCTTCTGATTGTTCCAGATTAGTGTAGTGATTTCTATGATTTTCTCCAAATTTGTATTAATGAATATTTTTAAAACAGAAAAGATGAGAGAATAACACAGTAAATACCCATATACCCATCACCCAGATTCCATAATTAATATTTATATATATTCTTTATATGTGAGTATGTCTGTTTTGTATTGTTTTGCTAAACTACTAAAAAATCACTTTCATAGGACATGAATTTAAATCATAATAGGTAAGCTTGTCTGTAATATCAGGTAGTCCCATTATCATTGTTGCTAAATGTCCCACTTTAAAGTAGTAACTCACCGATTTCCTTATTTTTAACAGTATTTTTTTTAAATAGCAAGTAATTGGCACCATTAAAACTTACTGTTTCCCAGCAAATTTTTACCTAATGACTTTATCATGTATTGGTGATCTTTCTGGATCAGTTATTTCATTGAAGCTAGCAAAATGGTGATTTTTCTCTTATAGTTATTAATAGCCATTCTTCTGTAAAGGATAGATTTCCTTCATCTACTAGAGATCCACCACAGTTCCTCCTCAAAAAGCAAGGTCAATGCTCATTGCTGTCTCACAACTTTCAGAGGGAGGAGTTGTTCAATAATCGCTCCAATAGTGGCAATAAAGATTTTTTTGTTTCTCTCATTCTTTCTTTCCTTTTTCGTTAATTTAAAAAATATTGTGGTATAATGTGTATGTACACATACATAAAAGTTGTTATTAATCTATTTAATTAAACTCTATTTAAGCAGTAACTCCTCATTTTCTCCTTCCCTCAGACTTTGGTAACCTCTAATCTATTTTTTTGTTATTCTGTATTTGCTTATTGTAGATAATTCTTATGAGTGGAATCATAGGACCTCTGTCCTTTTGTATCTGGCTTATTTCACTTAGAACAATGTTTTCAAGTTTCATCCATGTTGTTTGAGGTATCTGAACTTCATTTTCATGGCTGAACAATATTCCATTGTATGTATATGCCACATCGTGTTTATCCATTCGTCTGTTGATGGACACTTGGATTGTTCCCACTTTTGGCTATTGTGAATAATGCTGCTATAAACAATAGTTTGAGACCCTGTTTTCAATTTTTGAGGTTTATACCTAGGAATAGAATTGCTGGGTCATATGGTAATTCATATGCTTAACTTTTTGAGGAACTGTCACATTGTGTTCCATAGCTGTGCATCATTTTATATTCCCACTAACAAGGCACAAGGCTTCCAATTTGTCCAAATCCTTGCCAATATTTATTTTCTTTTGATCTTCTTTTTGAAGAATCCATGCCAAAACTAAGGTCATGAAGTTTTCCCCCTATGTTTTTTTCTAGGAATTTTATGATTTCACCCTTTATATTTAGGTTATCAATCCATTTTGAGTTGACTTTGGATGGTGTGAGGTAGATGCCTGTGGTAGGTTGAATTATGTATCCTAGAAAAACATGTTCTTACTCTTTATCCATCCCTAGGAGTGTGAATCCATTGTAAGTAGACCTTTTGAAGATGTTATTTCATTTAAGGTGTGGCCAGCTGAAAGAAGATGGATCTTAATCAGGACTACTGTAGTCCTTGGAGTCAGTGGAACCTGGAAGAGAAAGGCAGAGATGCCACCATATGCATTGCCATGTGATATAAAAGCCAAAGACCAAGGATCACCAGCAGGCAGCCCTAGAACAACAGTCTTCAGAGTGGAAGCATCACCTGCCTGATACCTTAATTTTTTATTTCTCCTAGCCTCAAAACTGTGAGCCAATAAATTCCCATGTGTAAGTTAACCCATTGTATGGTATTTGTTTTAGCAGCTGGGAAACTTGAAAAGGGTCCAATATCATGAAGGCATCTAGTTTTCCTGGCACCAATAGTGGAAGAGACAGACTCTTCTTTTCCCCATTGAGTGGTTTTGGCACCTCTGTCAAAAATCATGCCATGTTTGTGTGGGTTTATATTTAGACTCACTATTCTATTCTGTTAGTCTCTATGTGTATCCTATTAGTATATATGTGGAACCAATTCCACACTTTTGATTACTGTAAATTTTTTAGGAAGTTTAGAATCCAGATGTGTGAGTCCTCCAAGTTTTTTTTTTCCACCTCAAGATTGTTTTGGCTATTCTGGGTCCACTTGCAATTCCATATGAATTTTAGGATTGGTTTTTTTATTTCTGCAAGAATGGCCACTGGAATTTTGAGAGGATCTATGTTTAACTGGGTCATATTGACATCTTTAACAATATTAAGTTTTCCAGTCAATGAACATGGAATGCCTTTTTATTTATTTAGGTCTTCCTTAATTTCTTTCAGCAATGTTTTGTGTTTTTCATTATATAAGTCTTTCACTTCCTTAGGCAAATTTATTCCTAGATAATCTATTTCATTCTTTTAGATGCTACTGTAAATGGAATTGTTTTATTGATTTCCTTTTAGGATTGTTTATTGCTGTTGTATAGAAACACAACAGAATTTTTGCATTTTGCTCTTATACCTCACAATTTTCCTGGAATTATTTATTAGCTCTAGTAAGTTTCTTTTAGATGGCCTGTGATTTTCTCTATATAGGATCATGTCATCTGTGAATAGAGACAGTTTTATATTTTCCTTTCCAATTTGATGCCTTTTATTTCTTTTTATTGCCTAACTGCTCTGGCCAGAACTTCTAGTACAATGTTGACTAGCACTGGTGAAAGTGGACATCGTTGAATTGTTCCTGACATTAGGGTGAAAGTTGCCAATCTTTCACTGCTTTTTTATGATTTTAGCTGTCCATTTATCATAAATGCCTTTTATCATATTGAGGAATTTCCCTTTTATTTTGTCCTAATATTTGAATAACCTTCTATACACATAGTTGTAGAATTATTCAATATGTTACAACCCAATTATAGGCACTATTGTCTTTGATAATCAAATTGTCCCAAAGATGAGATCAGCGGGAGGTTGTGCAAGCTGGTTTCTCTGTCTTGTTCACCCATACGTTTTAGTTTGAGGGTTGGTATTTCCCTTTGGTCTAACAATACATGCTATCTAAGACTTACACTTCTACTTCTCTGTTGATTCTAGATATTGAATCTGCCATTTTACAATGAGTTGGGTTTGTTTTTTTAAGTAAGGCATTTAGAAACTAAAAGCTTATAGAAACTTTTTCTGAACAAAGCAAGATAATATATTTTGAAAATGCCATGCCTTAATGGTTAATGCTTTATTCAGATTCTTCATTGTCATGTTTTTCCTTATTTGACTTTCATTTTGTATTTCTTTTCTCTTCGCTGAAAATCTTAAATTTTAATAATCCTTTCTCATGTTTACTTATTTGTTATACTGTGTACACATTAAATATTTTCAAAATTATATTACCCAAAAATTATCAGCAATAAAATTTTTGATTGAAGTTTATTTATTGTTTATTTGGTCTTTAGAATATAATCAATGAAGAACCTTTGGAGCAGTACCATGTTCCAAAGTTTTGGAAATAGTTATATTCTCTCTGCAGTCCTGCTATCAATTTAATATAAAATTGACTGAAATTATTTAAATTAATTTCTAATATTTGCATTTAGAATTTTCCCTTTGTTTTAATTTTGGTTGTGGATATGTAAACATTTACACTGTACAAAATTAAAACCATACCAAAACAAACACTCAGAATTCTCAATTCAACCCTTATTTTCTCAGCCCTGACCATTCCTGCCACCTGTTTTAAATAGTTTTAACTATTTTATGGCTTATATTTATGATGTTTATTTCTAAAAATATAAGGAAATCTATGCATATATAATGGCCTATTCTTCCTGACACAAAATTATCATACTGTATGCATTGTTCTTAACCTTACTGTATATCCTGAAAATCACTCCATATAAGTGTGTATCTTCCTTGTTCATATTTGTGAATGCACCTTACTATGTATTCAACTAGTCCACATATTGATAGACATTTTTATTTTTCCAACCTTCCAAATACAAATAATTCTGAGATTAATATCTCTGTGCTACTGTTGTTTTGTATATATGAAATTGTATCTTGAAGTTAGATCCCTGGAGAAAGAATTGCAGGGTCAGATAATAGATGTGATAATTTGTTAGCAAGTGCACTTTTATCTCACAGTTGGTAGAACTGTTTTGTAGTTATGTGGGCAATTTATGAGACTGCTATTTCTTTGAAGCTCACCAACAAAGGGCATTTTCAAGTGTTTCTATTTTTTCTGGTGAGATAATTAAGAAATGTCTTTTCAGGTGAGAGCTCAGGGCCCTCCACTTTTGGTTGCAAATGTGTGTTTTCACATTTTCATGCAAATTTCGCTTTATAATATTCTGTGTCCTCTAGTTATGCTTTAGATACAGACTATGGGCAATTTTATTTGCTCTCCTTGTTTATCTCTATGGTTTTTGGAAGGTATGTCTAGCAACTTCAATTTAAACAACTTCAGTTTTCTAGTGGGAACCTGAAATTAATTCTCTAACTTAATTGTGCAAAGTGTTTTCTCTTTAACTATAGTAGTTATTGCTGCCATGGTACTATAATTTAGTAATATATTGACCAAACAAGACCTTGATTATAAATGGCATTGTATAAAAATAAGTATCCACTGTGTCTGAATCTCTGGTGCTCATTTAATTGCCTAAAAATTCTGACACATTTATCACATTAACGCAGAAGCTCTGATAACTCATTCATGTGGGAATGCCTGCTCTGTATAAGGCAGGTGTGTGATGAGCAGGGTCTGCAAAGATGATGATAATTAGTCTTGACTTCCAGGAACTCTCTAAAGGTAATTCCCCAAAGTACCTGTAATTTTGCTCTCCATCTCTATTCTCTATTAAATATATTGTCACATATTAAAAGTCCACAGTCTGCTATCAAATCAAAGTACAAATTTCATATTTCTTTACTACATTCAGTACTAAGAAATTATTAATATATTTTATCCCAGTATTATTTCTAGTTGATCCATTCAGCATCTATTTGATTACTTTATTATTGATAACATTATGATCACTAAAGTTTCCCAGGTGAGGTGAAATAATTTCAAAATGTTTCGTTAAAGCTTTAATTTGCATTAGATAAGGATTTGTCAGTGCTTTGAAAAAGATGTCCAAAGGCTACTACTCTCTTTCCTTTGTGGGTTAGTTTCCTTGGCTGCTCAAGCAAATCGCATGAAATGAGTAGGGTTAAAAAATGGCAACTCATTAGCTTATGGTGTTGAAGCTAAAAGAAAGCCCAAATCAAGGTGTCAAGGTGATGCTTTCTCCCTGAAGAGTGGTGTTTTGGGGCTGGCTGCTGGTGATCTTTGGTCCTTAGTGTGACACAAGGCAAGGCGTCTGGCAGCCGTCTTGGTCTCTCCCTTCTCTTCTGTTTCCTGTTTCCTGTGGCTTTTTCTCCCTCTGAATTCCACTCTGCTTACAAAGGACTGCAGTAATAGGATTAAGGCCCATCCTGACTGAGGTGAGCCACACCTTCCTAACTGAAGTAAGCTCAGGAAAAGGTCTACTTACAATGGGTTCACATCCCCAGGAATGGATTAAATATAAGAACATGTTTTCTGGGGCATACACAGCTTCAACTATAGAAGCTTGTATTCTACTAATTCACTATTTTGAGTATCAAATGACGACGACTGAGGAGACCAGCATTTTGTTTAAAATTCAAAATTATATGATGATGCTTTCTTGATATTTTTCATATATAATGAGTAAATTCCTTTGAATTTTAACCTTATGATTCTTTCAATTTATACCACCTCGAAAAGGGTATTTATTTATAACATACAAAACAATCTTTCATGATGTGAGGATTGGTTAGATTATGATTAGATAATCATTTCAAGAACATCAGGGTTTTTTGAATATCCATGTCTCCTGCACAAGGAGTAAAGAATGGTTAGATTATAGTTAGATTATCATTTATTATATATATCATATATATGGGAGTTTCAGAATATCCAATCCTCTTTCTCCCCTGCATAAGGATTATTTTAGCATAAGAACTTGGCTTGCATGATGAAATAATTTTGGCTTGATTCTGCATTTGTACTTTGTAACTAAATTACCATTTATTTACAGAATAAAAATTATGTTCACTTCATATCTTTTACTCAATTTGTGTCCCTAAGCTGGAGTTCTCTGGCAAAAAAAATAATAGTAATTACATGAATGAAAGTTTCATGCCTGTATGTTCCATTTTATAGCTCTTAATGAACACTGAGGTATTGAATTTTATTTTTAAACATAAAATAATGAAATGAAGCCTGTGTAGTTAGCACCACAATTGGCATAACTGAAATATTTGAAAAGTTTATTTTGACTTAAAGAAAAAAAATGTCTAAAATGCAGTGCTCAAATCTAATGTTAAGAGTTATGATAAAATTACTTGAAAATTAGTTCAATTTTAACATATAAATTTGCTCAGTGATATTGAGGAAAATGTATAGAAATTAAGTGTCAAGTGCTTATACGTAAATATAGAAAAGGTTCTTTAATTAAATAACATTTCCTCCACCAAAAAAGGAAATTAATTTTTGTATTATATTAGCCTGCATGATCAGCAATTCAAGCCAAGAATTATAATGACATTAATTAGGGAAAAGATATTGCATTCTTTTAAATTGGGTTCTGATTACACATGAGCAGATTTAGTCTTTGTTTGCAGAGAACTAAAACAACTGATCAGTTCAGAGGAAAAAGTATTAGACATTGTTGAGTCAAAGCAAGTAGGTAGTTGATATTTTTAAAGAAAGCTTTTTTTAATATTAGTAGTTTTTTTTAAAACCAATAATTTTGGTTCTCTGTAGATGTATCCTCAGGTACACATAGGCTCAAGAGGAAATATGCGTGTGTCATAAAATGCTTAAATCAGGGAGGAAAGGGGCATTTCTAAATAATTAACTAACTTCAGTAATGTGGTTTATTATTCCTGGGTTGAATGCTCCAACTGCATTCACTGGGTATTAGTAACATTGAGAGAAGGAGGAAAGGTGTATGTCCAAATGCTTTGGTCCTGGAAGTGAATGAGGTTCAAAGGCCAGAAGTTGCAGTGTGTTTTTAGCATTATCTTTATATTCTTGGTATTTAGTCTAGTGTCTGGAATGTGGTATTTTTTAAATAGTGCCTGAATGAATGAATATGTGATAAGGATCAATTTTCTGAGTATGTGAGAACTAAATAAAACTGGTGATCACAATCGAGAAAGATAAATGGCCTTTTCCTGCTTGCCCCTTCTGCCTTCTCACCCTCCAAAGAGAACCTTGCCTTGCTAGCTTGGTAGTTGAGATTAACAATGCAAAATTTTAGTGGTCCATGCGAAGCTATAGACCTTGAGCCACAAAGACTAGGGATTTTTACCGAAGTGTTAGAAAATTTAGTTTAGGAAGAGAAGAAAGAAGAAAAGGAATGAGGCACTCATGGCTAGCCAGTAGGTGGGAGAGTTTGATGTTTAGTAGAAGACAGTATGTATTTCCCAAATAGTCATTCAGGCTATCAGTATGAGGTAGTAAGACTGAGAGAAATGAAAAAAGAAGGCTTTTAAAATCCTTGCTGTGCGTTGAAAGGAATCTTTTTTACTTTATATTTAAGGAACTACTGGTAAAGATTTAATAGTTTTATTTAATTTTGGTTCCTGGGCTGTTTCTTGGAGTGTCAATTGGACTGGGTCCACATTATTCTGGTTCAAATGAAGGGATTTGAATTAAAAGCCCTCAGAGCCTGACCTGGAATAAAGCTTCCTGAATTCTGTCTCCGTTTATGTATTTTGAGATGAGTGCCCATAAAATTGGATTGAATTTTTCTGGCATGCTGTATTTGAGGCTGGATGGTGGTAAATCTATTTTTTAAAGTAGTTTTCTGCTTTTGGTAATACGCAAGTAGACGGTGTTGACTGTTTATTTTATTCAAAGATGAAAAGAGTGTTCTTTTTAAATAAATGCATCATTATATTAAAGTATAAGGATATGAGTTTTATAATTCAGAGAAGTAATAGGTTTATATAAATTAGAGGAGTATTTATAGTATTATTAATCTGAAATTTTTTTTACTTCTCAATAGTATCAGTTGTCTACTTTCATTGTCTACTTATTAATTTAAACAAGAGCTGAAAAATCAAATCTGCCCTCGTAATACAGAATGCTCATATTTGGCCAGCCCTGACATCTGTGCTTGTTTCACCTATGAGGTAAACAACCGCATATGTAACCAAAGAGGAAAACAGTGGCATATTTAACCAAAGTTGTTCAGTCAATTTAAGGTAAATTATGCTGGAATGAAAATGAATTCATAATTGTAGCAGCCTAAAATAAGAATGGTTTATTTCTTGCTCATATCCACGTCCATTGTGATTTGGCTGCAGCTCTGCTCCATGACCAAGACTGAAGAAAATAAACTCAAAGTTTATAGAATGATCTTGAAAATTGTATAAAGTATCTGATTATGTGGAGAAACATAATATATGTTTTTTTATATATTTTAAAGTAGTCATAACTATTTAGAACAGAGATTGGCAAAGTTTTTCTGTAAAGGTTATTAAAATGAGAACTTGAGGGGCCGGCTCGATAGCCCAGTGGATAGGGCACTGGCATACCACATGGGAGGCCCCGGGTTCGGTTCCTGGGGACCTCTCCTAGCGGGCAGACCGCATTGAGAATGGCAAGCTGCCATGGGCGGGCCAGAGCCGCCGTGGGCAGGGCAAAAAGCTGCCACGGACAGGGCAGAAGGCCGCCACGGGCAGGGCAGGTCGCCGGTGAATGGAGCGCAGCCAGCCACCCGCGAACTGAAAGCCGGCCGTGAATGGAAACAGAAGCCGCCCACAAGCGGGGAAAGCCGTGCCTGCGCAGTGACCAGTCTCGGCGCGTCGCCGCAGCGGGGGGGTAGGGGGGGATATGTAATAAAATAAATAAATCTTTAAAAATAAATAAATAAAAATGAAAATAAAATGAGAACTTGAGCACAGTTCATTTAGATCTCAGTTTTGTTTTACTCAGTTCATGAATTGGGGATATTCCAGTCAACATGAGAAAGAGAGAAATTCTGCTGAACAAAGAGAGCAACTGCTTTTTTTGGACAGAAAAGGGGAGTACATTGGGAGGAAATTGTCATTGGTTAATGCAGGCTACATTTCCTGATATGGTTAGTGCAAATGGCTGCTTAGCAATGAGGAGCTTACCTGGTCTAAGAATAAGAGTTGTCAGTAGCTGATTGGCTAGTTTAAATTCTGTTTTCTGGGTGAGGGCAATGTGTACAAGGAACAGAAAATTACTTAGATTTTGGTTTTGCTGACACAGGGCTTAGCAGGGGTGCTTCTGGTTGGGTGTAGTAGATTTTACTTATCGAGAGCCAGGCCATAAATATTTTAGGCTTTGTGGGCTGTAAGATCTGTTGCCACTACTCATCCTTGCTGTTTTAAGGGAAAACAGCCGTGGATTACAATGTGTAGATGAATGGGTGTGGTTGTTTTCCAATAAAACTTTATTTATTAAAACAAGTGTTAGGGTGGATATGACCTGAAGTCCATAGTTTGTTGATATTTCTAATATGGATTTTTAAAACAATAGTAAGAAAAGTTAGAGACAACTTGAAAAGAACAATAAGACAATTTAAGTAAAGGTCTATAATGCTTTCTAAATAAAGGTCTATAATGATGTGAATAAAAAAGAGAAAATTATTAAGAATTTATTTTCTTCAAAATTAAATTTACAGTTTAAGTATAATGCCAATAAAAATTCCAAGTCATTTTTAACTAAACAATAATAATTCTGAAGTTCATCTTGGATAATGAACCAAAAAGACTGAACAGCTGAGGCATTTTTGTAAAATAAAGTCATAAGAAATCACTTGCCTTAGCAAATATTGCTACTGCCCAAGTAGGCTCATGCCCAATGCACACAGAGGTCAAAGCCATGGCATGAAGGTTTTGAGAAATGAAAGTTTATTGCAAGGCATCCTAGCAAGAAGACAGGAAGCAAGCTCAAATATATCTCCCTGAGCTAAAGAGGTTTGAGATTTCTATATGTTTTGGAGAGGGTTGGTCTAGGAGAGTGACACAGGATGCGGTCAGATGACTTAGGTTCAAGGGGCAGGGTTTAGTGGGGTATGCACAGTTACAAATCATGCTGGTTCATGCACTGCATGTTCAAAAATGGTGAATACTAATACTAATGTTGAATGGGTGTGATTTTTACTGTGATAATTAGACATCAGTAACTTTAGGTAAAGGCTTTTTCCATCTGCCCATGCCTCAACGGCCAAGACTGATCTTAACTGTTTTCATAGGGGAACAAGAGAAGAGGAACTTATCTGTAGCAAGCTCCTTATTACGAATCATGAGGTGAAGAAAATCTTTTATTAATACACATGGGGAGGTGGTCTTTCAAAGAAAAGGGTAGTAGGGGCTTTTCTGAATAAACAGAGCAGGTTTTTTTTAGGAAAGAGAAAGTAAGGAACACTGAAGCAAACAAAGGAAGGTCCTAGGAAAGTGGGCTAGTTGGCAGCAGTTTCAATATCAAAATATTTGAAACACTATAATATTTGAAACAGCACGGCACAGGTTTAAAATAGGTTAATACCAATGTGACATAATATTCCAGGAAAAAAAGAAATTAATACTTACCATATGATAAATTTGCAAAATAAACCCAGATTCTGACTTCCAAGTCTATAGCACAAACTAACTTGCTATTTTATTTTGTTTTGAAATGTTTTATAGAATTTAAAATGTGTCCTTTAAAACCAGTGCAAAAGTGAAAAATGATTTTAAT
Organism: Chaetophractus vellerosus; assembly: GCA_004027955.1. NCBI lineage: Eukaryota > Metazoa > Chordata > Mammalia > Cingulata > Chlamyphoridae > Chaetophractus > Chaetophractus vellerosus. The sequence continues at coordinate 3,320 of PVKH010010756.1, read as the reverse complement.
ATGACTTGTTAATCAGTGTCTGGAAAAGCAAACAACTGCCATTACTGGGCAGTTAATTTTTAAACATTCTTTACAATGTTCAAATGCCAGTTCTTGAAATGCTTTTAATTGAAAACCACTCTAGCATTGTTTTTATGGTAATTCAGGCTTATTAATCAAACTCTCAAGTGGTGTTTATCACCAGGTGTTTAACTTGAATACAGAATAAAATGTAAGAAGTGGACTTGTTCTCCTCCCTCCAAATATTATGTTCTTTTTGGCATTAGTCCAAAATCTATCTTTCAGTATGCAAAGAACTCGAGAGAATTAACGGTCTGGAGACATGTCCCTCAGACAACAGATTTAGGAAGTTTTAAGTTGGCTTTTGCCAACATCCAAAAATATAAATAAACCACTAGGAAAATGAGCAAGGGAGACTCTGTTAAATAATCTTTGTCTTTCTGAGAAAATATTCACAAATGATCTGTCATGTTTTCTGGGCATTAAAGTTTTGACAACCTTGCCCTTAAATACCACCTCTCTGATGTAGCCTTTTATGGGAAGGAGCTCATGAAATCCAATTCACTGGGAAGTCCTCCTAGTCCTAGTTTTCAAAAATATGCAGAGTCTAATCATTTATCCCCCTTCAAATGGTCTTAGCCACCATCATTTCTTAACTGGATTAATGCAGTACCTTCCTCTGCCCTTGAACACTTTTAGTTCAGTCTCTTCTGTGCAGCCTTAACGCTTCTTTTTAAATAGCTGATGCTCAACTCCTTATTAAAGCCTATTCCCTTAACTACCGCATATCATACTTGATTTACCCCTACCCCCTCACCTCTCTTGCCCTGCTCAACTAGTTTTTCTTGTGTTCCCATGGCATTCATTAGCCTCTAGCATATTATACAATGTAACTGTTTTTTTATTATTAATTATTACCGCTCCTTCTGCTCCCAATAGAACACTTTTGTTCATGACTGTTTTGTTCATGTTTGATTCTCAAACACCTAGAACAGTGCCTGGTATTTAGCTTGCAAACAATATATTTTTTGAACAAATAGATGAACATATAAATTAGTAAATGGATGTTCTGATTCAGAGATTCTAAGCTTTGACTGCATACAAAAACACTTAGGAAATTTAAAAAAATAGGTAGTCACTGCAAATTTTCTGATAAGGTAGAAAGTTAAGATGGACAGCTACAATATTTCTTTTTAAATAATATTTGAAAGGCTCTACAGGTGACTCTAATCCATGGTTAAGAACTTTCTACCTCATATCTGTTTCATTTCCATCTAGATTTGTGGCCTGATATAAAGCATTTAAATTTTGTAGACCACCTCAACTCCCTTTTCTCTAAGAAATTTGTATAGTTTCTAAGGTTCCTTTATGTCTTTCTTTCATTCTGTTTTGCTGACTCAAAGAGACCTTCTAATTCTTCTGACACTTAAGATTTTAGACTTCCCACCAAAAAATATGTTCATAGCAAATAAACCACATGTCATTGAGAAGACCTAAAGAGTCCCAAATGTCATCTCAATTGTGTATCCTGTTCTGAGCTTGTGTGTATGTGATATTAAACACATCTTTCCATGCTACCATGTGACTCCTAAACCTCAGTTGCTAAGGAAGGACGTACATTTTTCCATTTGTATGCATTTTGTGTTACATAGAGAACTTTTTAAAAGAATATATATTTACCTGGTAAATATAAAAGAATGTTTACCAGCTTATCATGTCTGAAGTTTTTAACAATATGGTATCCATTTTCATATCTAAGGACAAAGAACTTTATAACCATTTCTTGGTAAATATGAAGGAATATTGCCTTTTATCCATCAATAATTTCCCTCCAATTTAATAAAGAAATACTAGCTTCTAGTTGTTACATTAAATTTAATTGTACTCTGAAGCACTAGCATCCCTTGGCATCAGCAGTGAATTTCTCTGTTAGCTCTTGAATAGCAAATCAGTGTTAACCACCATCATCTTTAAGGGCTCTATGGAACATCTCAACTTAATTTTATTTCCCCAAAGCACATATCAAAACCTCAGTGTAGGGGGCCGGCTCGATAGCCCAGTGGATAGGGCACCGGCATACCACATGGGAGGCCCCAGGTTCGGTTCCCGGGGACCTCTCCTGGCGGGCAGACCGCCTTGAGAATGGCAAGCCACCATGGGCGGGCCGGAGCTGCCATGAGCAGGGCGAGGGGCTGCCACAGACAGGGCAGGGGCTGCCACGGGCAGGGCAGGTGGCCCGTGAATGGAGCGCAGCCAGCCACCCGCAAACTGAAAGCCGGCCGTGAATGGAAGCAGAAGCCGCCCACAAGCGGGGAAGGCCGCGCCTGCACAGTGACCAGTCTCGGCGCGTCGCTGCAGCGGGGGGGAAGGGGAGATATGTAATAACATAAATAAATCTTTAAACAAAACAAAACAAAACAAAACAAACCCTCAGTGTATTGAAAACATTTTATAGTGATCTTTTTGAGTTCAGTTCTGAACTGGGATAAAGACAAGAGCTAGTAATTAAGACAATAAAAACATGATTTTGGAGGGAAAGGGGCATGGGAAGTCAGGAAAATAAATGCATTGCCATTGTATAAGAATGTGATATGTGATCCTTGACTAAGCAAGTTGTAACATGTCCAAATAAATTCACTGTATGAGATTTTGTTTATTGCATTATTGAGAGTCTCAATTATTTCTAATTTTATATTCTATATCTGCTTGGTTAGGTTTGAGTTATTCTTTTACTTATAGAAGCTTAAAGTAGGATATAGTCATTGTAAATAGTTCTACCAAATTACCAATAATATCTTACTCAATTGGCTTTTTTATTTTTTTATATTTGGCATTACACTTTGTGTGAGCTCATGTATATTTGTGAGTGAGTGTGTGACTGTACACATTGAATTAACTTCTCACTGCCTTTCAGATTTATTCTTTCCTCTCCAGATACTTGAAAGATAGGTTCATTATGTACCCTAAATACCTCTGATTACCTTGTGCCTTCTGTTCCTCTGTGCTAAATCAGTCTTTAACTCTTTCTTGGCTGCCATATAAATTGCTAGAAGAGTCATCTTTCTAAAACCACCACTAATTGTGTCCTTCTCTTATCCATAAACCTTCATTGACTGTCTAAGCAGCTAACAAATAAATAAAATATAGGCTTCTATGTCAGGTATTCAGGTTATTTTACAATAGGACACTATGACAGTTTGAGATTATTTACAAATCCCCCAAAGAGATATTATGTTTGTAAACTAATCTGTTACTCTGGGTGTGATACCCTTTGAATGCATTAGATTCAGCTGACATGTCTTGAATAAATTACCTGCTAA
>PVKH010010755.1:0-18105 GCA_004027955.1 Chaetophractus vellerosus | reverse complement strand
GAATTGTCCTGAATGGCATTGCAATGACAGATACAGGCCATTATATATCTTGTCATAACTTACAAAATTGTGCAGGAGAGAGTTTAAACTATAATGTAAACTATAATCCACGCTGAGTGGCAATGCTGCAATATGTGTTCCTCAATTGTAACAAATGTACCACACTAATGAAGAATGTGTTAATGTGAGAAAGTGTAGGAGGTGTAGGGAGTGGGACATGTGGGAATCCCCTATATTTTTTTATGTATCATTTTATGTATCATCTAAGTATCTTTAAAAAATAAAAAAATAAAAAATATAAAAATAAAGAATAAGTATGCTGCATATATTTACATATTCATTTTCATTTGCTTCAGTAAGTCTTGCAAGAAAAATTAGACTGAGTGTCAAATCCTCAGGAATTCTTCCTGATAGAGTGGAAACTACAGGCCAGCTGTTAAAGCATTTCTTTCCTAATACTATTGATCTTAGGTTCTGGGCTTCATTGGAAATATATAAGCCCTATTCCTTTCTTCCAGGTACTCCCATAGATTTTTTTTTCTAATTTTCTTTTGGGATGTGTCGTCGGTTGAATTATATGTCTCAAAAAACTTTGTGTGTGAACTCATTATAAAAAATACATCTTGAAGATGTTATTTTAGTTAAGGTGAGGCCTGATTGAATGAGGGTGGGTCTTAATCTGATTACTGGAGGCTTTATAAAGAGAACCTTGAAGTCAAAGATAAGAGAAAAGAATGGACCTTATCATGTGACAGAAAGGCCAAAGAACCCCAAGGATTGCTGGCATCTAGCACCAGAATGCATATTGGTCTGTCTTTATTAGGCACTGCACTAGAATATATATATTCTAGAAATTCTTGCCACTCTATTAGATAATGTAACAGGACTACACGGGATGGGAATTTAATATTTTGTTGGTTATTCTATGGTCTCCACCCACTGAGATAACACCCCATGACCACATGAACATATTCATATTCTATAAAGGCATAGCTCAGGTGCAATTTTCCCCACACATTCCCCTACTACCGACACCCTACACCAATGATCCTCCCTGCCATACTTGTAAACTCACTGCAATCCAAAACCTCCCCAAAAACAAATCCAAAAAAAATTTTCTTATATTGTTCCCTTCATCACCATAAGATCTGTTCTCTTTTATGTATGTTTACAATTTCTTCTGTAAGTTCCCCCAGTGTTGTCTTATTTTTTTCATGTTAATTTCAAAGAAGATTTATGTTACAGAAAAGTCACACATAAAATATAGGGGATTCCCATACAACTCACACCTTCTCCCTCTCACATTTTTCCCTATTAATAACATCTTATGTGAGTATGGTACATTTGTTACAATTGATGAACAAATTATTGAAGCTTTGCTACTAACCATGGTCAATACTTAACATTGTGGTTTACACTGCACCACACAATTTTAAAGGTTTTGACAAAATGTATAATGCCCTGTATCTATCATTGCAAAATCATGCACAACAATTCCAATGTCCTAAAAATGCCCTATGTTCCACCTATTCCCCCCCCATTCCCCCGTTCCCCTGTTCAGAACCTATGGTAACCACTAAGTTTCAATTTTACAAGAATAAGGTTCATAGTTATGTGCTTTAATGCTAAGGGCTTGACATATAGGTCTGTTTTATTTTACTAGGCCCTGCCTATGTACTCAAGAGATTTGTGCCCCTTTATTTGAGAATGCAGCAGGACTCCCTAAGATGGAAGTTTAATATTTTCTTGTTTATTGTGTGGGTCTATACCCACTGAGATAACAGCCTATGACAAGATGAAGACATTCATATTCCATAGAAGCATTCCCCAGGTTCACCCTTTCTCACACATCCCCCCACCACTAACACCCCATACCAGTGACCCTCCCCTGTCATATTTGCCAAAAGAACATTCCCACAATTGTGTTTTCAACCACAGACCTCCACCTCCCTAGAGTTCACCTGTTCCTTCCACCAACCTTCCACCCAGTTCCATGGATAGGCCAACCCACATTCCCAATCCTTCTCAGTCTCTCAGTCCAGAACTGTCAACCCCACTCACATCCCTGCACCACCGTCACCTCCATCCACTGCCAAACCACCCCCTTCCACCTTATCATAGATACTGCTTGGATTGAGTATCAGCTCATCACTCTCTACTTCCTTTCTGTCTCCTAGTAACCTATCTTCCAGACTCTATCACTGTCAATCTGCTTAATATGTTTAGGTCAGGCCAGCGAGGTCATTCAATATTCATCCTTTAGTGACTGGCTTACTTCTTTAATGGCCATAACATGTTTCTGCAGTTTACATGGACTTTTCTTTGTGCTACAAGGCCAGCATTTCTCCAGTTGAGTTGATCCCATTGATAGAGAAGAAGCTCAGCAAAAGTGCAGTTTACATATGACACAGAAAAATAAACCTTTGATTTGAATGTCACTGAGACTAGAGTTGCCATCAATTATAGTTTACTCAGCAATCTTTGATTGTTCATTAGACAATCTCAACAACCAGATTGACATGACACAACAACTTAGTAATATATTTTTTAAGGGAGACTCATGGATAGATCTCATTTTTTGAAAATTTATTACCCTGTGTAGTTAACCTCCCCAAAATATATGTACATATATCTAGATACAATAATGATGTAATAACATAGAAGAATATTTATAATTGATACTTTAATGCATGAGATGACAGTACGAAGCTGACTGTAGTTAAATTTATATCTACTTCCTCATTCTGATGTGGTGATTATTGAAATATCATATACTAAATTATTAAAATTAGATGGTTCAAATGGAAAAATTCATTTGACAATTTCTCCACTTCACAAACTAACCACCACCATCCCCCATATTATCATTAATCTTGTTTTTGTTAGTGGATGATGGTCAGAATAGACTGTAATGGAGGAATAGATGATACACTGTGTGTTTAAATTATCTCAGAATTTTTTCTCTATCTCTAAAATTATGTGGATGCCAAATATAAAGTATTATTGAGAAAATCATAGCAATGTTTTTAATATTACACATATCCCCATTGTTTTTTTCCCACAATTGATTGGAAAAATATTTGGTAAAAATGGTTTTTGTCAATAATCTTTTCAATTGCTGATCTAATATATCTTATTTATTATCTTGATACAGTTTCTTTATCAGCTTTCCTATAAAGAGAAATACAAAAGAAACATTTAAATATTGTTAATTTTTAAAAGTCCTAAGGAAAATTTTTATATTTGATAGTCTTTCTTAATAGAAAAACTGCATGTAGTACTTAAAAAAATTGTCAAGATTGTATTATTTTTAGATGTAATACAATCTTTGCTCCATGTCCTGTTGCCCTGTTAAAGTTTATTTTTCAAGTATAAATACAAACTTTATTCTTGCAATGAATACTGGAAAAGAGAAGTACCTATATCATTTGTTATGATAAGTAGAGTAATGCCACCCAAGTTGTTCTAATCCCAGAACTATGACTATGTTAGTTAATGTGATAAAGAGAAATTAAGATTGTATATGAGATTAAGCTTGTTAATCTCTTGATCTTAAAATAAAGTGATGTAGATGGGTCAATGGATGGATGGATGAATGGATGGATGGATGGATGGATGGATGGATGGATGGATGGATGGTGGAAGGATGAACTGAGAGATAGTCAGATATAGAAATAGATATAGATAGCTGTGTATAAATGGAATGGCATTCTTACACATATTTACTGGCTCTCTCCCTTGAGAGAAATATCTTCAAGAAATCCTATTTACAATGAGTCCATAGCCACAGCACCAGGAGTTGGGTCCCATACCTTTTGAGGGGGACATGATTCAGTCACAAAAGAATGGTAAAAATAGAAAAGCATCATTAGTACACCACATTAATAAGTACTGCAAGTGAGATCCATTGATGAAAACTGAATTAGAGGCTGAACCATTAAGAATAAACAAGATAGTGGCATATCCTCAAAGAATGTCCTTGAAAAAATTTCATTAATATCACACATTCATTGATACTCATTTAAATAACCTCTCTTTGAGTATTGGCTGGAATTAGTGACTCACTATATCAAAGATAGTATGGAAAGTGAAAAACAATATTCTCATAGTAGTTGAACCTAGAAGACATCATCTTTACCTAATGATCATGTTTAATATCACTAGTGATAAGTCATATTGACATGCCCTCGTGTTATGTGATGAGAAGGGCATATCCCCTAAAAAGTCATAATCTCTGTGTAATCATGATAAAACATCGAACGAACCCCAAGGAGAGTCAGGCTACACAATCTGGTCACTATTCTTTGAAATTGTTAAGGTCAAGAAAGACAAGGAAAGAGTGAGAAACTTACATATTGGAGTAAACTAAAAAGGCATGATGATTAAACTCAAGGTGGTTTTCTGAATTGGATCCTGAACATAAATGGGACATCAAGTGTAAAAGCTAGGAAATCTGAGAAAAAGTTTGTAGTTTAGTTAACAATATTGTGCCAATGTTAATGTTTTAGTTTTAATAAATTTATGTAAGATCTTAACATTTGGGGAACTTGGGTGAAGGATATACAGATCTCTCCATACTATCCGTACTATTCTTCTGTATATGTAAAATTGTTCCAAAATGAAAATATTCACAAACAACAATAACAAAATAGACATGCAGCGAGCCAAAAGAACCTTGAAGGGAGAAGACCAAGAAGAACAACAGACAATAGGAACAGACATGTAAGGAATCCAAATAATTCAGGCAGCATACACAGACTTTTAAATAAGTATTCTTAATATGATAAAGAAAATAAAAAACAATATAAAAATTTCATCAAAGGGCTGGAAATGATAAAAACAAAACCAACTCTATATTTAAGAGCTGAAAACTACAATAGCTGAAATCAAAACCACCACATTCTACATTTCTTGGTAGAAAGGACTCTTCTCTGCTCTTATTTTCCAAAGCATTTGAAAGGGTTGATCATAAGTTACCTACAGCTCTTACTGATTCCTATCAATTTCCAACTATGGCTTTTCTTTTTCTGTTCAACCTCTAAAAAATATGCTCCCTAAAGCTCTTTCATTATGTGACTTCAACTAAATGTATAGTGTCACCTACAACTGTATATGCCCAGGATTTACAAATTTGTGTTCTATTTTATCCTAAACAATTTCTAATCAGATACCTTTGAATGTGTTAGTATTTCCCTCAAATTTGGCAACCTTTACTTCCTGGAATTCTTCATTCCCTTTGTTTTGTATCATTTGTCTTTCCAAATAGAAATTAAGCTCCTTGAGGACTTGTTTTCCTTTCAAATCCTTAGAGCTTTTAGCATTGTGATTTGCATGTGGTAGCCATTAAAAATATTGTTACAAATACAACTTTTATGAAGAACTTTATTGTGGTTGAGTGTTACATTCTTATAGTCCAAGGAAAAAATGTAAATATTATTTGTTTTCATGGCACAAATTGGATTTTCAAAATTAATCTTTAATAATTTATTTCATTATGATGACATCACTCAGAATATTAATGTTTTAGAAGTTACTTAGCTGGAACATTAAAATGTCATTTTTTAAAATCTTGTTATGTGAAGGAGAATTTTTTGATTTATGGATTTATGGTCCTAAATTTTGGAGCTAACTACTTTGGGTTTTTCTTCGTGTTATTACATTTCACCATTTTTATTATGGAATAGGCTCAAAGATGAGAATGACTATGAAAATGAAGTGCCTTTTTTTCAAAAGTAACATTTAATGCTCTAAAGGTACTTTGGGAATGAAACACAGTTGTTCTTCCTTATAGCCTATTTGTCCTTTGAATTACTAGACATAGTCATGGAGTATTCACTCATGCAGCAGGAGAACTAAAATTCCTAATGAAGACAATAAATATGGCAATCTGTGTCCTTACTAGTGAGTGTGCCTAAAGAAGAATGGAAAAACAAATAAAGCTCACTAAACTGTGCAAGGATAAAATGAAATGACGTATTGAGCTCACTTTTTGAATAGGAAGGGAAGACACCAATGTAAGATAATAGAAGCAAGTTTATTCTCATAATTTCTATTGATGATGTATTGAACCTAAATATATATATATATACAAAATTTTCACCAAATGTCATACATTGATAACAACTTAAAAATATGTCACACTAGAAAAGACTTAGAGGAAGGAAATAATTAATGGAGTTTTCAGTGATAAAAAAGGAAAGGGGAACGACAAGGGAAGAAAACAGCAGCAAAGTAAACCTCATGAGTGAGAGAGAGAAGGGTGTAGAACTTGTAGCATCTCAAAGTCAAGTGAAGAGGACTGGGAGAAAAGGAAAGGAGAAAGAGGGAAAAAACTACCATACGTTACATTATGGTTGAAACAGAGAAGCAAGCTAGTGCATGAGGATGTAGATACCAAGGAAAATTGGATTATGGCTAATATATTTAGTGTTAAATAGCCTGCATATCCTATTTGTGAGAAAGTAAATTGAACTAGAACAACTTTCCTCAACCCTTTTTAAACCAATTCCCCATAATACACATAAACATCTCATATTTTATTCAATATTAAGCAATTAGAAAACTAAATCTCCTGATAAAAATGAATTATTACAATATAATATCTTCTTCCTTTCAAAATAACTTTACACCCTTTTATTCCTATAATTACCACAGCAAACCATACTGAAAAATGACTGATGGAAGGGCTTATGATCTTGAGTTCTCTTTTTATAGAAGAAAACCAATACATTAAATACTGCTCCTTCCTCAACCTTCGCAGGAGTCCCTTGAGACTGTGACACTGAACAACTACATTTACTGTTGGAAGGAAAGAGTGTGCAATTGATCACTGAAATGTGGAATTACGTTGACCCGCGTCATTCGGGATAGATCTTAATCCTTTCACAGGAGTCCTTTATAAACAGAATGAAAACAGAGAGAGAGAGAGAGAGAGAGAGAGAGAGAGAGAGAGAGAGAGAGAGAGAGCCACAGAAGCAAGAAGCTGAAAACAATGCAATCCAGAAGAGAAGGGAGAGACCAGCAGATGACACCATGTGCCTTGCCATGTGGCAGCCTGTGGTCTTGGGAAGAAAACATTGCCTTGATGATGTCTTGATTTAGACATTTTCTCAACCTCAAACTTTAAGCTAATAAGTTCCCATTGTTTAAACCTGAGCCATTTCATGGCATCTGTTTTAAGCACCTTGGAAGATAAAACACTAAATTAGGCTTTTGAAGAACTAAATAAGCCTGGAAGGATTACATGGAATAGCTTTTGATAGAATCAGGATAAAAAACTATCAACCAGTCCACTTACAAAGTCTCTTCACTGTAGGAAAAAAAGAAAAAAAATCACAAAAACAAAACCAAAAAGCATAGTTGTCTTAGTTTGCCACAGGCCTACTGATTAAAAATACTAGAAATGGGTTGGCTTTTATAATGGGGATTTTATTTAGGGTAAAAGCTTACTGTTCCAAGGCAGTGAAATGTCCAAATCAAAGTACCATCAGAGGTGTTTTCTCACCAAAGTTAGCTACTGGTGATCCTGGGATCCTGCCATGTGGCAAAGATGACAGCTGATCTCTACCAAGGTCCCTGACTTCCCTTCCAGACTCTACCTTATCCCAAAGCTCAGCTGTCAGCTATCAGGCATGTGGCTGATCTCCTCAACCTTGAGCTACTTTGTGGGCCCAGGCTCTTGAGAGCTTCATACTTAAGCTTTGACTGTTAGCGATCTCGAGTCCTCTCTCACATGCAGGATCAAAAATGGTGGCTTCTTTTCTCTGTGTGTCCCTCTGTGTGTCTTTGCTTACATAAAGCTCCAGCAAGAGGACAGACCCCCAACTTGAGTTATACCTCACTAATGTAGTCCAACCAAAAGGGCCTGTCACCCACAAGAATGGATTAGTTCAAAACCATAATTTCTATTTAGGATTCACCAGATTGAAACTGTCACACTTCATGCTCTGAATTCCCCAAAGACATGTTTTTTTTTCCAAATGCAAAATACATTCATTACAGCACAATATCTCAATAGCCTTTAATCATTTTAGTAGCAATAGTAAGTACAAAATCACATCAAAATCAGTTATAGGAATGCAGTCTATCTTGGGACAAAAATTCCTCTCTGCCTGTAGACCTGTCAAATACCCTAATTTATTGTTTTTATTTATTTTTATTTTTTTTACTTAGAAAACACTTATATGCCTTACTATACTCTAGATTATCATAAGTGGGTTTAAAAAGTAACTAATTTTAACCTTATGACAAACCTATGAGGTTGATCATTTTATTATTCTCAATTTACTGCTAAGGCAATTGAGAAACAGAGAGATTAACTATTCAAAGTCATACAACGAATGAGGATTAGGTTTGAAATTTAAACCCTAACAGTCTGGTTCCAGAGCCTGGAATCTTAACCATTACTTGCCCCCACTTATTTGAATTGCCATTTTTATCCATCCTATAGTAAATTCATATTTATATTTGGGCATGATTCTGATCCAGTCATCTGAATGTGCATACATATTAATGATGTATATTTAATTACTGCAACATTATCATCAGTCTTAATATCCGATAAGGTATGTCCCCTTTATCTTTTATCATCAATTTAATATAAATGAATGATGGTCTATTTTATGTACATATGTAATCTAACACCTGACCTTCGAAAGGTCCGGACTTGGTAAGGTATTATATATATATATATAGATAATAGTATCATTTTCTTCTATATTCACCATCTTCTTTGACTTCTGTTGAATCTCCCTTTCCCTTCCCTTGATGACCTCCTTAGGAACCACAGCTTACTGGCCATTTGATCACTTTCGGCTCTAAGAATACATCTTGGGTATTAACAAATTCAAATACATCCAATTTAAATATCTAATCTTGCATTCAAGTCAAAGTTTCTTCCCCAACATCTCCTCATTTACTGCCCCCACTAGTTCAGCCCCTGTTTCAGTTTACTAAAGACTGCTGATGCAAAATACCATGTTAGTTTGGCTTTTATCATGGTAATTTATCAGGATAAAATCTTATAGTTCTGAGGCTGTGAAAATGCCCAAATCAAGGCAACATCAGAGAAGCTGTCTCACCAAAGGTTGGCTGTTGTCAATCCTTAACTCATGCCACATGGAAGGCAGAATGGCAGCAGTTATCTGCCTTCTCCTCCAGGCTCACTTTCTCCCCGAGGTCAGCTGTGGGCACTCAGGCATATAGCTCCTCTCTCCCCAAGCCTCTTCTCTTCAGCTTCTGGCTGCTCTATTGATTCCAGCCTCTGGCCTCTCACAGCCTCTCAGGGTTTCTTTGTCTTTTGCAGTTGTAGGCTATCCTGGAGTCCTCTCTTATATGGAAGGGTAAAATGGCAGCTCTCTTTCTCTCTGTGTGTCTCTGCTATCAGACTTCAGTTTATATAGGACTCTAGTAAAAGGTTTATGGCCCACCATGGGTTTTGCAATCTAATCAAAGGTCCTTAATTGAAGTGAGCTAATCAAAAGTGATCTAATCAAAAGTCCTTTACCTGAATAGAACCAAAAAGGTCCTACATTCAATAGGTTTATATGCACAGGAATGGGTTAGCTTAACATAATTTTCTGGGGTCCACAAAAGACTCAAACCAGCACAGCCCCAATAAAGAGTTCTTGTTGGGATTGGCTGGTGTCTATTTTCTGTTTTACTTGCTCCTCTCCTACTCAATTTGTTATGCTGCTTCTGGCCATTCAGAGCCCCAGGGCAATGAAGGGGGACTGAAGGAAAAGAACAGTTTTAGATGACATAAAATGCTGTAGTCTTTTAGTACCCTGTATGCTACAGATGTCCACCTCATGGCTCATTCCTGTAATAAACCGGTGGGATTCATAGATGCTTTCTCCCCAATTACCCCAACACATTTACAAAGAAGACTTCTAAACCATGCCTTGCAGGAAGGCGGTAATTCAATCACCAGCTGACCTGGAATAAAATTCTGGGACTCTTTCATACACACGGTAGATTTTTCATTTCAAATCCACCTTCTGTAACAACCTTTTTGCCCAGAAGAAAATCCACATATTCTTTCCTCCAAGGTCCATAAGGGAACATATACTATATCTCTTCTGTACCAGAGTATGCATTCACAGAATATATACATATTCTGTATCCATTTACATCAACATTTCACAATCAACCACATCATATTTTCCCAGTGAAAGATAAACTGCATTTTCAAAGATGCTTAAATATTGTAAATGAGGATGCAAGAATATAGACTGGTAATACATTATTCAGAATCATGGATTCAAACAAAATCCTTTGAGTGTATTTTGAGATCTATCTTTAAGATTATAATATGAGGTGATTTAGGGTCAATTGGCCTCTTTTAAAGAAACAGATCCAAGGATATGTACTTTACTATTCTTTTCTCCATATAAATTTACCTGCATTAGATTCCATCAAGTTGTTGATCTTTCTGTAAGCAGGTGCTCATCAGCATCTTTCTGAATCATAGTATTATGGCAAGCACGTCTGCCTAAAAACCTGTCAAAAATAAAAAAATAAATATAAAAGCATGTCAACACATTTTTAAAATCCTCAACATTTTAAATCTCCAGTAATGCTGCTTCACAATATCGAAAATATCAAAAACCTTTTCTTAAATTATGACCAAACTCAAAAGTACACAATAGGACAATTCATTCCCTAGCGTAAATATCAAATATTCGCATTTTAGCCACAAAACTTGTTCATTGCTTCATAATAGAAATTACAGACATAACTATTTCACTAACTTTTATTTTCTTGGTGGTCTTCAAAAGTTGAATCTGAAACATTAAAGATATAACAAGGCTACTTGTCTCCTTCATACCAGATGTTCATAAATGTGTACATCCCAATTGTTTTTCACCTTTAAAGTAGTGAATATATTCCAATTATTTGAAGAATATATCTTTGGGAGTGGCCCCTGTTAAATCTCTCCAGGTAAAATTGCCTAAACACTTTATTCTAACATATGCCCAAAACTTGTCCATTTATTTTTTCTTCTGCTTAATTTGAACCATTTCTTCTTCCCCACTTTTTGAGACTTTCTCTCTTCTTGTATTAGTGGCCTGTATAATTGCTAAGGTGATGCATAAAAATATAGTGCTCTATATCAAAAGGGCAATGGATTTGAAGTCAAAATAGGTTTGTCTCTTACCTGTACAACTTATCAGCTGGATTAGCTTAGGCAATATACGTAACTTTTAAAAATCAATTTCCCTAGATAAGGTATGAGTCCAAATTTACAAATAAATTGTAATTTTACCCATCCTGCATAAATCACAGTTTAAGAAATGTGAGAATTTACATATGAAAGCATTTTAATTGTAAAAGACTAAAAATACATCAAATCTTATTTTAATGAGGCTGCTTGATGTATATCTATTTGTCTTTAGATTATTAAAAATCACAAGTAGACACAAGAAGAAATTAGGCACCAAATGTGAAGTGATAAAGTAATCAAGAATGTCTATATTTTACATTCTTAACATTCTAACATACTGATATTCTATTGACATTCTGTCAATATTGAATTCTCTGAAAACCAATGAACATATTAATTTAACGCCATTGGTTTAAGAGCACTAACCATGTTTCCATGAGCTTTGTTATTAATTTGCATTTGTAATAATGCAGGTTTGGAGAATTTTATTTGAAATCTGAAGCAACCTACAATTATCAGGGGAAATATGTGTGCTAATTAGTGTCTTAACATAAGAGGAATTTGATCCTCATGTTCACTTAAAAATAGGCAAAATATTGTATGACTAATTAAATTTTAAGTGTGATATAGCCTGGACCCCACTGAGATATAATAAAAACATATAGTTTTTAAACCTCTTGGTTTATGACTTACTATTGTTATGGCACTCTTCCCTTTTACATTTTCTGACTTTTGTGTGAGAAAGTGAAAATGCATCTCCATGTTTAAAAGAAATTCATATGGCATTTAATATACTTTAATATTTTCTAATCTGTCCTTTTTAGGTATATTGTAAAAAATATAGTTTTTAAAGTAAATAATCAAAAATATTTAGAGGAGTAAACTACATATTGAGATTTATACACACACTTCACTAAAATTAATTCTATGTGAGGATTAAATATTTAAAATGCAGAGAGAAAAAAGGAAAAAAATTTGGGAAGATGTGTATAGAGCCCAGGTTAACCTGGAGTAGTTGACAACTCTAATGATGTCTCTGAATAAGTTCTACCTATATTGCTTGCTTTTATTTTAAATAAATTAAAGGCAGTTCTATAATAAATTGAAAGGCTAAAAACATAGCACATCAAAATATATTAGAAGATAAAAGCATATAAAACTAGGAAGCAAACTTACATTCTTCCTAAAAAGTAAACATTAGTTGGCAAAATTCAATATTTTAAACAGTTGACTTTAAACAGTCACTATAACAATAAGAAGATATGCACGGGGAGTTGTTTAACTTAGAGTACTGCCAATAAATTAAATTTCTCCCTGGCCTCTGTCTGATCACATCACCCAGGTACATAATAACCCTTGCTGATAAGGTAAAACACGCAGAAAATAAAACATATTGACAAATTCATCACTTAAACCTAATTGATGGCATATAAAATTAAATGATATGATAAATAAACTGGATATTATTTTTCACTGAAATTCACACCTGTAACAAACATTTTAATGTCTATGTAGAAACTCTATGGCTTTGAGAAAACTCCTTTATGCCTTGTAGGCAAATATATAAAAAGGGAAATTTTATTTTATACTACCAAATAATGTTTGATTTCAATATCAATTTTGTTTTGTTTGTACATACATACAAATTATTTTCTTCAGTCTTTTAAAAACCATACAAGAAAAATATCAGGTATATTATGAACTTTTAGTTTTAGATCAAATATTCATTTGCATATTACTTCTTTGAATATAACTTGATTTTATAGAAAGTTCCTTATACTATATGTGATGGTTTGAATCTGTATGGAGCCAGAAAAAATATGTTCTTAAAGCTAATCCATTCCTGTGGGTGTAAACCTATTGTAAGTAGGGCCTTTTGATTAGGTTACTTCAGTTAAGGAGTAAGGTGGGTCTTCATTTTTTAAATTTATTTATTTTAAAGAAAATTTAGATTACATAAATGTTACTTAAAAAATTTGGGGGATTCCTGTATGCCCCACTCCATCCCCCACCCACCCTTTCCACATTAACATCTTTCATTAGTGTGATACATTTGTTACAAATGATGAACACATATTGAAGCATTACCACTAATGGTGGATTTTAGTTTACATTATAGTTTACACTCTGTTCTGCACAATTTCGTAAGGTATGACAAAATATATACTGGCCTGTATCCATCATTGCAACGTTATGCAGGACAATTCCCAAGTCCTGAAAATGCCTCCATATTACACCTATTTTTCCCTCTCCCACCCCCCAAAACCTCCAGTGGCCACTGCCTCCACATCAGTGATTAAAGTTCTTATATTGCTAGCATAACAATAAGTCCATAGTAGAATAATATTAAGTCTACTTTAGTCCATTGTCATTCTCCAATCTTGAGGATTTGGGGATGATGATAACCACTCTGCCTCTAATTGAGAGGGAGCTTAGATCCCATGGGGCAGATGGATGGAACTCTCTTGCTTGCAGTTGCAGACTCTCTCTGTTCCCTGGGATGGGCATTGTCCATGATCATCACCTTGTTAGTTGTCCTGGGTGAGTCCAGTGAACTGGAGAGTAGGTGTTGCAACTCTGCTAAGATTCAGGACCCACCTGGCACATGGATGGACCAAAGATTTAAGTCTCTTGGACATACACCTATCAAATCTAGTACTAACTATAGATTCAAGTAGAAGGGGCAGAAGAGCCATGTGTAGGGAATCACAAATGAGTCCCACTGTATCACACTGGGGAAAATAAGTTCCACGGAAAAGCCCACTGTCAGGGTGCCAAACTCCTGAGCTGTCTGTCCTGTCTATAGTGTCTAGATGTCTTTAAAGCCCTGTATCACTCAGCCAAAGGGGTACTGATGCAAAATACCAGAAATTTGTTGGGTTTTATAAATGGTATTTATTTGAGGTGAGGCTTACAGTTACCAGTCCCTCACCAAGTCTGTTGCCACATGTTGGAGCAAGATGGCTGCCAATTTCTGCACGGGTCCAGGCTTCCTTTTCCTCTTAAGGCTCTGTGGTGCCAGCTTATTCCAGTACCTGCTGTAGGCTGTTATAAGCCCCGTCTCTCTCTGGGCTCAGCTGTGCTGTCCTCTCCACAAGGTCAGCTGCAGACTATCAGGCTCTCCTTCTCCCTGGGTCTCTGCTGTGTCTATGAAGCTGTCTCTTTTCCTCTGTGCTGTTCTCCTGTGTATTTTCTTCCTGGGGCTCCAGCTCAAAACTCCAACTAACTCCTCTGCCTCGTCGTTTTTCTTTGTGAGTCCCCGCCCACCAAGTGGGTGGGGACTCACTGTCCTACTGACATGGCCCAATCGAAGCCTTAAGCATAAGTTAATCAAGCAAAAGTGAAACCTCTGGATCCAATACAATCTAATATGCCCAGAGGAACAGACAGTTTACAAACATAATCCAATATCTATTTTTGGAATTCAAAAAGAGAATCAAACTACTACAAGCCCTCAGGATCCCTGCTATATGAGGCAATATTTATTGTGGCAGTCAATGAGATCCTGCTGAGACATACATAAGTGTAACCTCTGGAATGACCTACTGACTCACTTTGAAATCTCTTAGCCATAAGAACTCTATTTGTATTTACCATTTCTCCATTATGGTCAAGGCCTGTTTCCAAATTCATAACTAGTTGGTGCTTGGTAGTAATCCCTCGGTGCCAGGGAGGCTCATCACCACCACGAGTCATGTCCCATGCTGGGAAGAAGATAGCCAAGATAGTTTTGCTTAGAGAGAGGCCAGATTTGAATAACAAGGAGTCCCTCAGGAGATAACTCTTAGACAACATATAATACTAAGTTAAATTTCAATTTCAAAAGAAAAGGTTCATAAGTAAAATCATCAATATCAAAGGCTTGGTGCAATGGTCTGTCCTCCTTCACTAGGTACTGCCCCAGTACTTGGGAGAGTCTTGCTGTCCCATTAGAGAATGTAGCAGAGCTCACCAGGATGGAAATTTTATATTCTTTCAGTTATTGTGTGGATCTCCACCCATGGTGGCAATGCCCCAGAACACCTGAACTCTTTCATATGCCTTATAGATATGGCCCAGGTGAACTCCTCCCATGCATCCCCCATCACTGACATCCCACACCAGTGTTCTTCCCCTGCCAAAGTTGTGACACAAAACCTCTCCAAAAATGAAGTCAAGAAAGTAAACAAATAAAAATAATAAGAAAATGAAATAATAATAGTTTTTAAAATAACATATAAAATATTTTTTTAAATTTTAAATCTTAAAATTTTTTAAATTTAAATAATAAAAATACTTTTTTTGGACAATATGCCTTTCTTCACTGTAAAATCTTCTGTCTTATGTTTACAGTGAGATTTTCTTCCATATATTCCCCCAGTGTCTTATTTTTTATTTTTTCATTTTATCTTCAAAGAAGCTTTAGTTTATAGAAAAGTCACGTAGAGAATATATGGGGTTCCTATATACCCAATGCCCTCCCCCTTTCCCCCTCTCCCCTATTAATATTATATATAGATGATACATTTGTTACAAATATGTACAAATATTGAAGTGTTGCTACTGACCATGGTGAATGGTTTACATTATGATTTACATTTTGGAACATATACTTTTATAAATTTTGATGAAATTTAAAAAGGCCTGTATCCATTATTGCAAGATCATGCAGAAAAATTCTAGTGCCTAAAGATGTTAAGCTGTGGAGCCCGGGAAGCTCAGTGGAGGAATTCTTGACAAGGTGGGTCTTAATCCTCTTACTGAAATCCTTTATAAGAGAATGAACTTTAGGCAAAGAGAGAGAAAACCACAGAAGCAAGAATCTGGAAGCAAGGAAACCTGGAAGAGAAGGGAAAGACAACAGATGCTGCCTTAAGCCTTGCCATGTGACAGAGGAGTCCAGGATTGATGGTAGCTGTCTTTGGGAAGAAAGCATCTACCTGATGATGCCTTGATTTGGACATTTTCAAAGCCTCAGAACTGTAAGCTTGTAAGCTAATAAATCCTCATTATAAAAGCCAACCCATTTCTGATATATTCCTTTCAGCAGCCTATAAACCCAACACTAAATTTTTCTGCTAAAGGCTACTAATACTGAAACCAAAAAATGTAAATAAAATGCAGAAATTGTATTACTGACAAGAAAAACATTGAAACTGATAGACATATGAAATATCAAATACCAGAGGAACCCACTCTTTGACAAGGCAGGACACTTTCACCTGTCACAGTGACGTATAAGCCTGCAAGGAACAAATCGTAATTTTCTGTTTGGAGGGAGGGCACACATACAAATTTTTCAAATGTTACAATAGTTCCAGTAGTCCCACAAAAGGAGTCATTGGTCTAGTTCTCAAACTTAAATGAACATCACATCTCCTGGAAGGATTGTTAAGAAATAAATTGGCCCCATTCCTAAGATCCTGATTCAGTAGTTCTGTGATGGAGCCTGAGAAGTTACAGTTCTACCAAGTTCCCAGGTGATGCTGATGCTAATTGTCCAAGGCCCACACTTTGAGAGCCACTCCCGAGAAGATGCTTTTACACAACTATCCGTGAGAGACTTTGTCAGGGAGTGGGGAAGGTATTTTCCCCATACTTGATTCTATTCTGGTTCTCCAATATTAATAGAGACATAGCTCCATCTCTTATTATATACTAGAATGATAAAAGACTGATAATTTATATACATATTCATATATATATGAAACTGAGTACCTAAAATACAGAGGATACAAAAACTGAATTTCTTTTGCTGCCCTTTGTCTAGAAAGAGGCATGGATATAAGAAAAAATAAAAGCTGTTCAATGCAATGAGTCCAACAGGGGTATATGTAAGGGGTTGTGTTGAATCCTACTCATAGCAGAAAATATATTGTATGCTGAGGGTTTAAAAATAAATAAGATAATACCTCTGTTCAAGGACTTCATAACCTAGTAGGGAAAGTGTTAAAACATGGTAATCCTACTGTAAATAAATGTTCTAGGAATAAAAACTATAGAGGGAGAACATCTAATAGAAATTTGGGGTCTTGAGTTAGAAAATGCTTCCTGAAAGAAGGGAATCAGGAGTTGTGTCTTAGATGAATGGAAGTTACACAGGTGTCATTGAAAAAATATTTTTCACCAATGGAACATTATGTAATGTAGTTTATTCCACCTTTCTGATATGTGTGAATGTGGAGTATCAGTAAGATAAAAAGAACTTCTCTATTACAATCAATTCAAGAAATGTTTGACACTAGTCTATGCCATGCTCTTTGTTGTTTTTGTTGTTTCTCTCTATAACCTTGCCCCTTTCTGAAGTTTTTTTTTTAAATTTAATTTGGGAGTGTATTTATATTTCAAGACTGATTTTCACTTCATTTAAAAAAATCTCTTAATGCTTCTTGATCAAACTGAGAAAAGTGTCAGATAAATTTTAAGTGTTCTTTTTCAATTCTAGAAAGCAATTTAAATATTAAACACAAAACAATCGCTCACACTTCTCCTATTTACTAACTAGAAATATCATTTATGAGATATTTAGTGAACCCATATGTAATGCTTTGATAGTTTTACATAATTACGAATTCCAAAAATATAAATTGAATCATGCTTGTAGACTGATCTCTTAATCTGGGTGTGATTGGGGCGTTAACTGCCACATCAGTGGGACATTGAGCCCCACCCCTTGGTGGGTGTGGTCTCAAGTATAAAGGCAAGGCAGCAGATTTGAGAAGCAGATTTTTGAGAAGCAGTTCTAATGTTGGAGAGGCGCGCTCCAGAAGAAGACAAGTAAGCCGTTGGCCAGATAGTCTACAGCTGGCCTTGTGGAGAGATGCAAAAGTGTAGAGAGCCTCATGGTCTACAGCTGAACTTGTGGAGGAAACTGAAGCTAAGCCCGGAGAGAAACGCAGCCCTGGGAACAGAGGAACCCAGATGCCTGAACACTGGAGACGTCAGCAGCTGTCTTGCTCCAA
>PVKH010010754.1:0-10818 GCA_004027955.1 Chaetophractus vellerosus | reverse complement strand
CTCTCTGTGTCCATTTCCTGCCCTCTCTTCTCATCCTTCTCCTCCTGTTTTCACTGGGATTCGATTCTCAGAATCTTCAGTGTGGGAAAGAGGCATCCTACCACCTGTGTTACCTTAGTTTATGTTTTTTTGGTGCATCTCATCTCTCTCTCCTTTGTGTCACTCTCCTGTTATGTCATCATCTTCCTGTGTGCCTCGCAGGGCCTGGCGGCACACACACAGACGGGGCCTGGTGGCCCACGCGCCTTCTATATTTTTCTTTTTTTTTTCTTTTTACCGAGGGGTCCTGGGGATCGAACCCAGGTCGCTCCATATGGGAGCTGGATGCCCAGCCACCCGAGCCACATTTGTCCCCCAGCTATATCTCTTAAGGTTGACCAAAGATACCCAAAGTTACAGTCTTTTCCCATACAGGATGGTCATATAATAAATCAGGCTGAGTTTGTCACTAGCATTCTAAAAACCAGACCTAGGGAGAAAAGCTAGGTCTGGGGACGCATGCATGGTTTCTAATAGAGTGAATGTTTAGTATACCCTGATTACCTAGTGTAACTTTTGTAAGATAGTTGATAGTGTTACATTTTAAGAATGCCTGTAAAAATTTCATTAGAATAGTGACCTTTCTGGGTTTGTTTCTAACAATTTAACAGATATTGCTCTAAATGAAATAAATGTCATAGTTTCTGGCCTAGAGGCAGTGGGGTATAGACAAATGCAGTTTCCTTCTATAGAAGCAAGAATTAGCCTAGTAAATATGGATGTAGGTGAGAAACTAGGAATGTGCTGTCTGGGAAGCTAAGGAGGGAAAACTTCAAGAAGGGTATGAAGGTCAATATCATGCTCTAGTGGGGTCTTATAAGATTAGAACAGGATGGTATCCATTAGATTAAAATTTTGGTTTATTGGTTTTAGCATTTAGGATATTGTTAATGACTGTAGCAATTTGATATTACTGATGAATCCAAAAAGAAACATTGGATTATGTTTGTAAACTGGTCTTTTCCTCTGGGTGTATTAAAGTGTGTTAGATTCAGAGGTTTTACTTTTACTTGATTAAATAATGATGAAGGCTTTGATTGGACCACGTCAGTAGGGTGTTGAGTCCCTGCCCCTTGGTGGGTAGGGACTCAGAGATAAAAGACATGGCAAAGGACAGGGTTGGAGTTCTGATGCGGAGTTTTAATGTTGGAGCCCGGGGAAGTAATCACACAGAGGAGCTTGGTCGTGAGGAAGGAGAGAAGTCCCCTGGAAAAGAGTTGAGCCGTTCGCCTTATAGTCTACAGTTGGCCTTTTGGAGAGAAGCAAGCCTGAGCCCAGAGAGAGGCAAGCCTCGGGAAGAGAGGAACCCATGAAGCCTGAACCCTGGCAGACATTGGCAGCCACCTTGCTCAACACTTGGCCATAGACTTTGGTGAGGGAAGTAACTTACGCTTTATGGCCTGGTAATTTCAAGCTTCTACCCCAAATAAATACCCTTTATAAAAACCAACAGATTTCTCTTTGTCTGACTAATACAGCGACCTTGGCATGAGCGGTTTAAGTTGCATGCTGTATTAGTCAGGGTTCTCTTGAGAAACAGAATCAACAGGAGATATCTGTCAATAATATGAGATTTTATGAGTCTCTCAAGCGACCGTGGGGATGCACAAGTCCAGGTTCCGCAGGCAGGCTACAAACCAAGGGCTCCAATGAAAGTCCAATGAAAGATCCTTCATGAGTTTCTGGGAGAAGTTGGCTGTCCAAAGACGAGCTGGGAAATTCTCTCTGAATGTTGAAATCACTTCCCCTTTTAAGACATTCAACTGATTGGATAAAAGCGTCACCCATCGCTGATGTAATCTCCCTGATTGATGCAGATGTAATCAGCCATCCATGCAGTAAACTTGCTGGTGATCGAAGTCCATAAATGCTCTTGTTTTACAATTAGTCCATTGCTTGCTGGACCTAACACCTGGACACAGTTACCTGGCTTAGTTGACACATTATCCTAACCATCACATGCTTAGGGAGTGAATGCAAGATGTGGAGGTGAAGACAGAATAGATATAGATGAAACTTTCAAAGAGCTTAGTGATACAGAAGAAGAAACAGACATGACTAACAGAGAACATGAGGTTGACCAATGTGTGTGTGTGTGTGTGTGTGTGTGTGTGTGTGTGTTTTTAAAATCTGATTTAATCCTCATGAATACACTATACAGTGGATACTTTCGTATTTCTATTTTATAGATGAGGAAGTAGGCAAAGATATGAATTAACTGCCCAAGTTCAGGAGGAAATCAGTTTGCTTCTATGCCCATGCTCATAATCCTCTAGGATACAGATCATGGATATAGACGGTTTAATCTTAGGAGAAAGGGGCGTGCTTCTTCCATGGTAACAGGAGGAGAGGGGGGTGGGATGTACGTAAATCTGCCTCTGCTACAGTGATTCCCAAAAGTAGGGTTTATCAGAATTACCTTGACAGATTAGAGATTTAGTTATCTTTTAACACTATAGGGTGAGGAATATTTCTTATTTGACTACACATTGTACACTTGCTGTATGTTGGCTGGAAAGATGGACAGACAGGTATGGGGATGGAAGAAGTAGGTCAGAAGGGCTCCTTAGAAGAGGTGGTCCCCTTGGTTTGAGTTTTGGGTGTATAAATTTCTCTAGCCAGACCAGGGAGGGGCTTGATAGTAGAACAAAGTGGCCACTGATGTATTTTTTGAGCTGGTGGTTTGTGAGTTGCTAACCAATTCAGGCTGTCATATTATTGGCTGTTGCCAAAGAATGAAGTGTCAAAATAATTTCCAAAGTCCTTGCCAGGTACTCTCTGTTTAAGCTCAATTAAGGAGGTCATTTAATTGGCCTTTTTCCTTAGAGAATTTTTCCGACTTAAAATCTACATTTCCCTTAATTGTTTTCAAGTAAAATCTGTACCATTACAGGATATTTTTAGATTAGCAAACCTTTACAAGGAACTTCTAAAAACAACAAGAACAAAATATATATTTTCAAGCACTGCCTTATAATCTTTCCTTATTGCTAAGAGTTTTGGGGGTGTGTATGGAAATGAATTTTTTCTTGTTTATCACATGTGAGTTTTCCCCTTTTTATATCATTTCACTTTTAAAATGTTCTTGGAATCATCTAGGGTAATGCTAATAGTATTTATTGCTTTTACTGGGTGTTTTAACCTTGACTGGAAAACTGCTAAAAGTTTTTCTAAAATGATTGTTTTGTTTTAGAATTGTTTGTGAATGTTTGTTTCTGGGTTTCTATAATAATAACAGAACACTCGGAAAAGAAATGCTGTTGAAATATGAGAGCTTCTTATATAAATGAAGTAACTTACTTTAGATTTCTGTTACTGTTGGATAGAGTCTTTAGGTTGCTCTTAACTTATTCACTGTTTTAAGGTTTTGAAGTGTTTTTTCTACCTTAAGTTTTCAATTCCAAACCTAGGCAGTTTTCATAAAGAATAATCATAATTTCTTTGTGGTAAAGTTCCTCAGAGGGAGAGAATAAATTTAGAGCTCTGTGCACAATGAGGTTTGGGATGCTTTGAATTTTCTTCATTGAGCTTATATTATTACAATTCTGATAACTTTGTGTGAATGGCATTACCTTTATCTAATTGAAAGATATTTATTTCAGAAATTAATTTTTCTTTTGCATTTCTAAATTAGCTTCTCTTAGCAGTGTTTGTTTTTAGGTTAGAATTTTGCTGTCCTTGGTAGAGCTTATGGTTTGTAGGACTGTTCTCTGATAAAGAGATCTAGAGCAAATCTGTTATCATATTAACATGCTATTCTTTAACTTTCAGAGAAAATTTCCTATCTGCCAAATACCAGCAATGCTGTGGTGTTCTGTAATGGCTTTTACAGCTAATGGTTAGTTCATTCCAAGTAATTAGTAGTGAAAGTTGTTCACCTTCTGCTTCCATGGTTTACCTTAGATTCCAAGGGTACTGGGCATGAACATAGCCCTCATCTCTTTGGTACATAACTTCTGCAATGCCTGTGCAGTAATAGCTTTTGTTAGAAATGTAATCCTATAGAATTGTCAAATTCTATAATTGTTTCTTTGCATCCCTTCTTTTTTTTTTCTTTGTTAGAGAAGTTGTGGGTTTGCAGAACAATCATGAACAATCATGCATAAAATACAGGATTTCCATACACTACCGCACCACCAACACCTTGCATTGGTGTGGAACATTTGTTACAATTAATAGGTTTTTCACCTACATGAATGCCAGGCCAGCTATTTGGAAGTTTTCTGGCATATAGGACTAGATTTGTTGTATAAGATCATCATGTATATTACATGTACATCCAAACATCTCATGTCCCCGGTTGGTTCTTACCCACTAAATGTTAGTATTGGCCACTCATCATTGTGACAGCTGCAAATTTCTAGATGTCCCCAATGAGGCAGTACTGTCACAGCAGAGAACTACTGCCCTAAAATATACAGTTGAATTATGGTGGAATTGGGCCTAGAACTTAGGTCTCCTAATTCCTAGTCTCCCCACTATGCCATGCAGAAATGATACTTCAGCTTTAAAATACTTGCTGCCTATATTGTGCCCAAGGTGACTGTTAATTAATTTTGAAATCTGAAAAAACTTTGGGAGTCAGTCTTTCCGATAAATTATAAATAGTACTCTGGCAGATAATCATGTGCTTTCCCATCAATTTATTATGACATATCATGGTATTATAAGTGAGGTTTTCCTTCTAGCTCTTCTTTTCTCAAAAGTCTTGCTTTTAAGTCTGTTGTTAATAATCCCATTAGAATGCAGTTTGGCATTTCTGAAAATAGTTAATTCAGCACCTTTTGTTTGCTAGAAACTTTTCAAGGCACTAGGGATACAGTGATGAACAAAGCAGATATTCCCATCATCATGGTGCCTATAGTCAAGTAGAGGGAGATTGACGTTAACAAAGTAAACACGTAAGTGAATATAGTTACAAATGTGTTAATTTGTAGAGGATAACAAGAGGAATCTACTGGGATATGGAGTGGTGGGAAAGGCCTCTCTGTGGAAGTGGCATTTATGCTGAGATCCGTAGGACAAGTAAGAGTTAGCTGGCAGATTATGGAGAAAGAACTCTCTTTACAAGGGAAAAGGAGGTGTGCAGGGCCTAAGAGAGGAAAGAGTTTGGCTTTTCCATTTAAGCCACTATCAATCTTGAGTTATCCTGTCATTTCTTTTCATTTATGTAGCCCTGTACTTGTATAGAACTACAGACAATTTCCTGACTATATCTTACCATTTCATACCTTATTACTTGAAAAAAAACAAAACAGCTTTGACATGTAATTCACCCATTTAAAGTGCACAATTCAGTAGTTATTAGTATATTCTCAGATGCAGTTAGTATTTGTTATGCACAAATTCCATATTTACAAATTTTCCTACTTGCTGAAATTGATTTGAACCCCCATGTAGCAGTTTGATATTCTATGAATTCCCAAAAAAGATATTTGATTATGTTTGTAAAATGGTCTGTTCCTCTGTGTGTTATACCTTTTGATTGTATTAGATTCAACTGAGATGCCTTTGATTAAATTATGTTAAGATTAGGGCTTTAATTCAACCAAATCATTAGGGCAACTCAGTTTGAGTCCCTGCCCCCTTTGTGGGCTGTATAAATGGATACTCATTCAAAAAGACATAGAAGCAGAAGCAGAAGAAGAAATACACAGAGGAATAGAGAGAGAGCCACAGACACAGAAGAGGAATGATCATTGATCCTGCAGCCCCGGGAAGAGAGATGAGTCATTCACCTGATAGTCTACAGCTGACCTTGTGAAGAGTGCAGAGCAGCTGAGCCTGGAAAGAAAGGAGCCCTCCAGCCTATAGCTGCAATCTGAAGAAGCTGTGCCCAACCCTCAGACTTTGCCTACCGTCTTGCCTCAACATGTGGCAACAGACATTTGGTGAGGAAGTACTTCTTATGGTACTTTGAGTTGGACTCTTTAGGGCCTTGTGACTATAAGCTTTTACCCCAAATAAATACCCTTTATAAAAGCCAACAGATTTCTGGTACTTTACATCAGCACTTCTTTTGGCTTATAAACCCCAAAATCCTTTTGCACTCATTTGCGGGCATGTGCAGAACTGTGAAAATTTTGGGTCACCTAATGTGCACATTCACAGCTGATGTCGGACAGTGCAATGTTCTGCCTTCTTGTTTCAACCTCATACCATAAACAAGTGTCCTTTTTGCATAATTTTTTTACTCACTGCCTTTTTTGTTTGTTTGTTTTGTTTTGTTTTGTTTTGTTTTTAGGAGGCACTGGGAACTGAACCCAGGGCCTCCCATGTCAGAACCAGATGCTAACCACTTGAACCACATCTGCTCCCAATTTTTCCAAACTTTTTATTTTCTTATTCTTTCAAACTTACAGGACAGTTGCAAAAATAATACAAACCCCATACAGAGAACTCCAGTGTACTACTACCCCATATACCCAGATCCACCAATTTTAGATTTTGCCATATTTGCCATATCATTCTCCCTCCCTCCCTATCTTTTTTATCTGTCTGTCTCTGTCTATCATCTCTCTATCCATTTTCTGAACACTTGGATGTAGGTTGTGAACATCATGCTCCTTTAACACTTAATACTACCATGTACACTTCCTATGAACAAGGATATTCAGTTAGGTAACCACCTTAAGTGCAGTTATCAAGTTCAAGAAATTTAACATTGATATGAAGCTTGCAGTCTATATTCCAAGTTTTTCCTATGTCCCAGTGATGTCCCTTTCTTCTCCCTTGCTCGATCCCATCCAGAATCATGTATTGCCTTTAATTGTCTTTGTCTCTTTAGTTGCTTTTTCTTTCTTTTCTTTTCTTTAATTGAACTTTTCCATCTCCCCAAACAGAAACCCTACACCCATTATGCATTTACTCCCAGACCTCCTGCACTCCACCTATCCCCATGCAATATGTACTTTAATTTCTGTCGCTGTGAGCTTGCATATTCTCCAATATTTTCTTTGTAGTTACCATGGGACTTAAATCTAACATCCTAAATCTATAACAATTTTGTTTGCTTTAATACCAACTTAACTTCAATACTATACCTAATGTCCCTAGACTCCTCTGTCCCCCATATTTAATGTAGTTCTTGTTCATAGATTATATGTTTCTATGTTGAGTCAAAACTCATTTCTCATTATATTTTATGCTTTTGCCTTTTAGATCCTGTTGAAAGTAAAAAGTGGAGTTACAAACCAAAAATACAATAGCATTGTCATTTATATTTACCCATGTTGTTACCCTCAACAGAGATTTTTATTTCTGCAGGCAACTTTAGTCTATTGTCCTTTCCTTTCAACCTTCAGAATTCTCTTTAGCATCTTTTGTGGGGCCAGTCTAGTGTTGAATTCCCTCAGCTTTTGTTTGTCTGGGAATGTCTTAATTTCTCCCTCATTTTTGAAAGATAGTTTTGCCAAATAGAGAATTCTTGGTTAGCAATTTTTTGCTTTCAGCACTTTAAATGTTATCCAACTGCATTCTTGCCTCCAGGGTTTCCAATGAGAAACCATCATTTGGTATTTATTTATTTATTTATTTATTTATTTATTTATTTATTTTTAATTAAATTTTTTTATTTTTAAAGAATGCTGTATAAAAAAATATAAGGGATTCCCATATGCACCACTCTTTTTTTTTGAGGTACCAGGGGCCGGGGATTGAATCTGGGCCCTTGTATGTGGGAAGCCAGCACTCAACCACTGAGCCACATCAGCTTCCCTGAGTTGTTTTTTTCTTTTGTTTTGCTTGTTATTTTGCTTTTTTTATTTTTCAGGAGGCATCAGAACCGAACCCAGGACTTCTCATGTGTGAAGCAAGTGCTTAACCGCTTGAGCCACATCTGCTCCCCATTTGATCTTATTGAGGCTCCCTTGTACATGACATGTTACTTCTCTCTTGCAGCTTTCAGAATTCTCATTATCTTTGGCATTAAAAAGTTTGATTTAAATATGCCGCCTCATGGCCTATTCGGGTTTACCCTGTTTGGAGTTTGTTGAATGTCTTGGATGTGTATATTGATATCATTCTTTAAATTTGGGAAGTTTCAGCCATTATTTCTTTGAATATTCTCTCTGCCCCTTTCTCTGTTTCTTCTCCTATTGGAACTTTGGCAATGTGTATATTGGTATGCTTGATGGTATCCCAAGATTCCTCAGGCTCTCTCTGTTCACTTTTCTTCATTCTTCTTTCTGCTTCTCAGACTGAATTGATTTCAGTCATTCTATCTTCGAGTTCTCTGATTCTTTCTTCTGCCAGCTCCAGTTGCTGTTCAAGCCTTCTAGGTTTTTTTTTTAAGTTTTATTAAGATATATTCACATATCATACAGTCTATCCAAAGTATATAATCGTTGGCTTTTGGTGTAATCACAATGTTGTATATTTGTCACCACAGAAAATTTTAGATAAATTTCATTACTCCAAAAAGAAATACTCCAGACCCATTAGCAGTCACCCCTCCCTCAATCCCTCATGATTTATATTTACTTATTTATATATAAATGGAATCATACACCATAATGCATTGTGTCTGGTTTCTTTCACTTTGCATAATTTTTATTTTTGGTCTGATTAACATCTTGTAACATTAACATACATTTGTTCAGTTTCAAAGAAAAACAGTCTTATATATGCAGTATTACCCATATTCATATTTCACCTGAGGTGTCACTGTGTATGCTATACGGTCCCATGTTATATTTTTTAGCTTTCCTTCTAATATGCATTACCTTAAAGGTTCCCTTTCAACTACTGTCATATCCATGTAATAGCACAACTAGTTACAAACAAAGTGTGTGCTTTCACCTTTTCTATTGATTTCCAAAGATTAAATACACATCTTTTTTACCAATTCTGTACAAGTTAGCCCTAAGCTTTCCATTCTTTAACCTCATTCTATTTTCTGGTGACTCATATTCAAGTTATTAACTCCATGAGATTACACAATATATTTAGTTCATAATAGCACAGTCATACTCTATTTGTCCTTTTGTGTCTGGCTTGCTTCACTCAGCATAATGTCTTCCAGGTTCATCCTGGAAGTTCTTCTTACATTCAGTTCTTCTTACAACTGCATAATATTCCATCATGTGTATACACCACAGTTA
The DNA here is from genome assembly GCA_004027955.1 of Chaetophractus vellerosus. Classification (NCBI taxonomy): domain Eukaryota; kingdom Metazoa; phylum Chordata; class Mammalia; order Cingulata; family Chlamyphoridae; genus Chaetophractus; species Chaetophractus vellerosus. Next base: position 1,678 of record PVKH010010754.1, on the reverse strand, counting down.
GTTTATCCATTCATCAGTTGATGGACACCTGGGTTGTTTCCATCTTTTGGCAATCGTGAATAACGCTGATTAGAACATTGGTGTGCAGATATCCTTTTGTGTCACTGCTCTCAGTTCTTCCTGGTATATACCCAGTGGTGGTATTTGCCGGGTCACGTGGCAAATCTATATTCAACTTCTTTAGGAACTGCCAGACAGTCCTACACAGTGGCTGTACCATTCTTCATTCCCACCAACAGTAAAAAAGTGTTCCTCTCTCTCCACATCCTCTCTAACACTTGTAGATCTCTGTCTTTTTAATAATGGCCATTCTAATAGGTGTGAAATAATATCTCATTGTAGCTTTGATGTGCATTTCCCTAATTGCTAGTGATGTTCAACATTTTTTCACCATTAGTATTTCTTCTTTGGACAAATGTCTATTCAAGTCTTTTGCTCATTTTTTAATCGGGTCATTTGCCTTTTTATTGGATTGTTGCATCTCTTTATATATATTGGATATTAAACCCTTATCAGATATGTGGTTTCCAGCTATTTTCTCCAATTGAGTCAGCTGCCTTTTTACCCTTTTGACAGAGTCCTTTGAGGTGCAGACGTGTTTAATTTTGAGGTAGTCCCATTTATCTATTTTCTCTTTTGTTGCTCGTGCTTTGGGTGTAAGATCCAAGAAACCAGTGCCAACCAAAAGATAGTTAAGATACATCCCTACATTTTCTTCTAGTAGTTCTATGGTCCTGGCTTTTATATTTAGGTCTTTGATCCATTTTGAGTTGATTCTTGTTGAGGGAGTGAGTGAGATAGAGATCCTCTTTCATTCTTTTGGTTATAAATATCCAGTTCTCCAAGCACCTTTGTTGAAGAGACTGTTTTGTCCCAGTAACATGGCTTTGGTAGGTTTGTTGAAAACCAGTTGGCCATAGAGCTGAGGGTTTATTTCCAGACTCTCAGTTCTATTCCATTGATTGATGTGTCTGTCTATATGCCAATACTGTGCTGTTCTGACCACTGTATCTTTGTAATATGTTCAAGTTTGGGCAGTGAAAGTCCTCTCACAACATCCTTCTTTAGAATGCTTTTGAGTATTTGGGTGTACTTTCCCTTCCAAATAAATTTGATAATTGCCTATTCTATTTCTGTAGACTGTTGGAATTTTGATTGGTATTGCATTGAATCTATAAATCAGTTTGGGTAGAATTGGCATCTTCATGATATTTAGTCTTCTAATTCATGAACACAAAATGTCTTTCCATTTGTTTAGGTCATATTTGATTTCTTAGCATTGTTTTGTAGTTTTCTGAATATAGGTCCTATATTTCTTTGGTTAAATTGATTACTAGGTATTTGAGTCATTTTGTTGCTATTGTAAGTGGAATGTTTTCCCTGATTTACTCCTCAGATTGTTCAATACTAGTGTAGCAAAACATTACTGAGTTTTGGTGTTGATCTTATATCTTGTCACTTTGCTGTACTCATTTATTAGCTCAAATAGCTTTGTCATAGACATTTCAGAATTTTCTAAATTAGGATCATGTCATCCAAGAATAGTGAGAGTTTTACTTCCTCTTTTCCTATTTGGATGCTTTTTTTTTTTTTTTTTTTTTTTTTTTTTTTTTTTTTTTTTTTTTTTTTTTTTTTTTTTTTTTTTTTTTTTTTTTTTTTTTTTTTTTTTTTTTTTTTT
>PVKH010010753.1:0-18092 GCA_004027955.1 Chaetophractus vellerosus | reverse complement strand
TAAAAAAAAAAAAAAAAAAAAAAAAAAAAGAAAATAAAAAGATTAGCCACAGGTTGGGAGTATGTTTCCAATTAATATATGACAAAGCACTCATATCCAGGTTTTATGAAGAACTTCTACAAATCAATAAAAATAACACAAACAACCCTTATTTAAATGAGAAAAGACATTTTCATGCAAAAGATATATAATGACCAACAGTACATGAAAAAGTGTTCAATGTTGTTTGTCATCAGGGAAATGCAAATTAAACCCACAAGGACATACCAATTCACACCCATTAGGATGGCTATAAAAAATATATTTGAAGCAACACATTGGCAAAGATATTGGGCAAATGTAATTCATACTTGTTGCACAGGGGAATCATATAATCCCTTTGAAAAACTATTCTTAGACAGATAAGCATATACTTCTCCATGACTCAGCATTTCCATTCTATGAAATTACCCAAGAGAAATGGTATCATATATCCACTGAAAAGGTTATACAAGAATATTTATTTCAACCTTATTTATTATTACCCCAAACTGGAAACAACCTAAATATCCATCAGTAGAGAGAATAAATAAACACTGATTGTGCATATTTGTACAATGCCATTCTATTCAGAAACAAAAGAAAGAGTGGACCAACAGGGATAAATCCCAAACACATTATGTTGACCAAAAGAAGCCAGACACAAAAGTATACATTCTGTATGATTCCATTTAAGTGAAGCTTAAGAAGAGTGAAAATTAATGTATGTTTTTAGATATCAAAGTGGAGGTTGGCTTTGGCAGGTGGGGATTGACTGGAAAAGGGAATGATGGAACTTTCTGGGGTAATGGAGCTGTTCTATATCTAGATTGGGGTATTGGTTACACAGGTATATATGTTTGTCAAAAGTCAACAAATTGTTCATTTGATATATGTACATGTCACAGTACATATATCTTATCTTAATAAAGTGTTTCATAATTTTAAATTATGAATTTAAAGATAAATTCATAATTATAAAAATACTTCATAATTTTCCAAAATTAAGGGGAAGGAAGGGTCCCTGGACAGAAATGGCAAGACACTTTTTTTTTAAGAAAAAGAATCTATCATTCCTCTTGACCAGCTCCACCGTGGCCCTGCTTAGCTTGCCAGTGTGGGATAGATTGCAAGCATAATTGGAGGGCTCTCAGCAGTTTGTGGTGAGCTGGTTGAAGGTGGTTACTCAGCAGAACTTTGTGCTGGGCTTCGGTACCATGGAAGGGCTTCGAACCACTGTAGAATCTGGCTTCGTCTGATCCTTGAAGCTGAAAGAGGTGGTGGTTTAGCTGTCCTGTGGGAGTATACCTGTCATCAGCCTTTTGGTGAGTCTCATTTGTTCAGACTTGTCCAGCTGGTTGGAAGTTGACCTTATGTGAAAGAAGAAATGCTGTTTTCACACACGCTGGCTAAACTAATTCAAGAGAAGTGTCAACTCCCAGACGAGCATGGCCCTGTTCAAAAGGAGAACGCAGAGACTGAGTCATTATGGAGGATACTAGCCTAGAGAAAGAGTCGTCAAAAACACAGAGGCTGGCAGACAACTGTGGAAAGCTGAAGAGAACCAACTCAATCCTAAAGGAAAAAATAACTTCCTTCATAAAATAACTGAATGAAGAGAGATTCAGACATCTGGGACAAGAGGAGATGATGACTGAAGTTATAAGAATGATCCAGTCATCAAATGATTACTTTTATTGCTTTTCCAAGCAAGAGCTCCCTCCTTGTCCCTCACCAAAGGCTGGGCCTTGGTCTGAAAGCAGAGCTGTTCTCTTCCCTCCATTCAGGCCTCCTGTGCTACCAGGCCACAACCAACTACCTCCTCTTCAATATGAGGTTCATTGTTGCCCTGGATCTGAGGAGACAGTTCCTGAGGAGACCTCCTTTTCCTTCTCATGCTCTTCTGGGAAGCACTTTTGGACCCCCCTCCATGGGCTGGTGTTTTTCCTACACCGTCTCATTCTGAAAACAGAAATGATATTCTTTTGAGGTTAACTCAAGCTTCAAATAAGACAACTATTGGAACCATAATCAAGAAACTCAGGACTTTTAAAATAATTTCTCTGCAAAAGGAATTTTAATCTCATTTGTTATTTTAAGAACTGATGCTATGTAAGAGACCATACTTGTGCTCAGAGTGACATCCGATAGAACTTTAATTCTCAAAATAGTTTTTTTTTTGCTTTTAACGCATTATCTCATTTATTTATTTATTTAAGATTTATTTTACTTATTTATTTCTCCCCATCCCTTTGTTGTTTTTCACTTGCTGTGTCTGTTCATCTTCCTTGTTTCTTTAGGAGGCCCTGGGAGCCTAACCCAGGACCTCTGATGTGAGAGAGAGGTGCCTAATCACTTGAGCCACCTCTGTCGTCGGCGCTTTTCGGTGACGACACTACTCACAGGGACTGGGGACCGGCTGCTGGCGTTGCTCGGTGGCGACCCCGCTTGCCGTGGGGTTTCGGCTTGCCGCCCCCGAGGGGCCTCCCAGCCATCTGGAGGCGAAGGGGTCTCCAAGTAGCCCTCCCAAACCAGATAGGAGACGAAGGGGAACAGTGGGAAAGGGAAGAAGGGGGAAAAGAGGGGGGTTGTCGGCTCGCTGGCTCAGGGCTCTAAGCTGGCCAGGCTCAGGCACCCTGAGTGCAGCAAGTCGACTGGCCTGCCAGGCACAGGCGTCCCCATGTGCGGCGGCGGGCCAGGTACACGGGAGCCCTACGGACTCAGGCGTCCCTAAGAGCGATGGGCCAGGAATCCGGGATCTGCGCACAATGAGGGGGAGGCGGCAGGGCGACTGGTGAAAAGGCGAGCGATGGACGGAGCACACACACCCACTCCGGAGACAGGCTGGGCGACCATGTTTAAGTTTATTAGGGAAACACTGCTACTTATAACATGTGGGGGTAAGGGGAGGTGGGAGTGCAACAGAGCAACTCCCGATTGGTGGAGGCAAACAACAAATGGGGAAGCACGACTGGGCGGCTTCCGATTGGTGGAGGCTGGCGTGTGACAAGGCAGTCTTCAATTGATGAAGGCTGGTATGCAACCAGGCAGGGAGAGGCGGAGTTGTACTATGGGGGAAAGGGGAGGAGTGGAGAGAGGTGGAGCTGCACTGCAGCAGGGAGGGGAGGGGAAGGGGAGAGGTGGAGCCATGCCACTGCAGCTGTCAGTCATCAGCGTAACTTGAGAGGCTTCCAGCTGCTGCTCGGGCTGCTGTTCTACCCCATTAGGCACTGGGGGCTTTTAGGCTGCCCCAGTTCCTCCCACACACCTCTGCTCCCTGCTTTGTTGTGTTTCTCATTATGTTTTTCCTCCCCGCATCTCTTGTTGCATCATCTTGTTGCGTCAGCTCACTGCGCCTGCCTGTCGGTCTAGTTCGTTGTCTTCTTTAGGAGGACCAGGATCCAAACCAGCGACCTCCCATGTGGTAAGCGGGAGCCCGATCGCCTGAGCCACACCTGCTTCCCTATTTTATTTTTTTAACAAATCAATTTTATTGATACATATTAATAAAGCATAAATCCATCCAAAGAGTATAATCAATGGTATTTGATATAATCACATAGCTGTACATCCATTACTTCAGAGTATTTTCATTATTCCAGTAAAAATAAACAAAAAACAGACAAGCCAACAAAAACACTCATGACCTCTCAATCTCTCTACACTTCCCCTGCTTATACATAGATGCCATTCTGTTTCTGTCTCTTTAGTTTATTTGTATTTTATTTTGTAAAAAGTCTTATATATGCAATATTACCCATATTTGTTTTTCACATGGGGTTTCACTATGTTATACAGTCCCATGTTACATTTTTCAGCTTTCCTTCTAGTAATATACATGACCTTAGACTTTTCCTTTCAACAACTGTCATACCCATATAATAGCTCTGCTAGTTACAAACATTGTGACGTGCTTTCATCTTTTTTATTCATTTCCATGCTAATCTTCTCTGTATCGTTCCAGTTTTAGTATATGTGCTGCCGAAGTGAGCACTATTCATTTCCAAATATTAACAAAAAACCTTTTTACCAATTCTACACAGATGAACACTCAGCTTTCCGTTCTCTATCCTCATTCTATTTTCTAGTGACCTATTCTAATTATCTCCATGAGTTTACAAAATATTTTTAGTTCATGATAGCGCAATCATACAGTATTTGTCCTTTAGTGTCTGGCTTGTTTCACTCAACATAATTGCCTTCCAAGTTCATCCATGTTGTCATATGCCTCAAGACTTCATTTCTTCTTATATCTGCATAATTTTCCATTGAGTGTATACACCACAATTTGTTTATCCATTCATTGATTGATGGACACCTGGTTTCTCCACAAGGTCAGCTGTAGACTATCAGGTGAACGGCTCACTTTTCTCCTCCTGGGGCGTCCTCTCCAACATCAGAACTGCTTCTCAAAAATCTGCATCTCAAATCTGCTCCCTCTGTCTTTGGCCTTGCCTTTTTTACTTGAGACCACACACACCGAGGGGCGGGGCTCAACACCCTACTGACATGGCCCAGTTAATGCCCTAATCATAACCTAATCATGCCCAGATGAACAGATCAGTTTACAAGCATGATTCAATATTGATTTTTGGAATTCATAATTATATCAAATGGCTACAATTGGGTTTGCCATTTCTGCAAAACAGGCTGTTGGGATTTTTTTATTGGAATTGCAATGAATCTGTAATTCAGTTTGAGAAGAATTGACATCTTATGAAATTTATTCTTCTAGTCCGTGAACACGGAATGTCCTTCCACATAGTTAAGTCTTCTTTAGCTTCATTTAGCAATGTTTTGTAGTTTTCTGAATACAGGTCCTTTATGTTCTCAGTTAAGTTTATTTTAAAATATTTTATTCTTTTAGTGGCTATTAAAAATGGAATTTTTTTCTGATTTTCTCCGGAAATTGCACATCAGTAATGTATAGAAATGCTACTGAGTTTTGCACATTAATCTTGTATCCTGCCATTTTGCTGAACTCATCTATTAGTTCTAGTAGGATTGCTGTGGATTTTTCAGGATTTTCTAGATATAGGATCATCCATCAGTGAATAGTGAAAGTTTTACTTTTTCCTTTCCTATTTAGTTGCATTTCATTTCTTTATCTAGCCTAAGTGATCTGCCTAGAACTTCTAGCACAATATTGAATAACAGTAGTGACCATGGGCATCCTTGTCTTGTTCCTGATCTCAGTGGGGAAGCTTTCAGTCTTTCATCATTGAGAACGATGCTAGCTGTAGGTTTTTCATATATGCATGTTAATATTAAGAAAGTTTCCTTCTATTCCTAACTTTTGGAGTGTTTTTATCAAGAAAGGATGCTGAATTTTATCAGGTGTCTTTTCTGCATCAATCGAGAGGGTTATGTGATTTTTCTTCTTCAATTTATTAATGTGGTTTATTTACACTGATTGATTTTCTTCTGTTGAACCACCCTTGCATACCTGGGATAAAACCCACTTGTTCGTGGTATATAATTCTTTTAATGTGCTTTTAGATTCAGTTTGCAAGTATTTTGTTGAGGATTTTTGCATCTATATTCATTAGAGATATTGGTCTGTAGTTCTCCTTTCTCGTAGCATCTTATCTAGTTTTGGTATTAGGGTGAAGTTGGCTTCATAGAACGAGTTTGGTAGTGTTCTTTCCTTTTCAGTTTTTTGGAAGAGCTTGAGCAAGATTGGTATTATATTGTCTTTGAATGATTGGTAGAATTCACCTGTGAAGAAATTTGGTCCTGGGCTTTTCATCTTTTGGAGGTTTTTGATGACTGTTTCAATCTCTTTACTTGTGATTGGTTTGTTAAGGTCTTCTATTTCTTCAAGGGTCAGTGTAGGTTGTCTGTGTGTTTCTAGGAATTTGTCCATCCCCTCTACATTGGCTAGTTTTTTTGGTGTACAGTTGTTCATAGTATCCTTTTATGATCTCGCTTATTTCTGCAGGGTCAATGGTGATGTCCTCCCTATCATTTCTGATTTTATTTATTTGCATTTTCTCCCTTTTTTCCTTTGTCAGTCTAGCTAAGGATTTGTCAATTTTGTTGCTCTTCTTAAAGAATCAACTTTTGGTTTTGTTGATTCTCTATTTGTTGTTGTTGATGTTGTTCTCAATTTCATTATTTCTTATCTGATCTTTACTATTTCTTTCCTTCAGCTTGGTTTCAGATTAGGTTGCAGTTCTTTTTCTAGTTCCTCTAGGTGTGGGGTTAGATCTTCAATTTTAGCTCTTTCTTCTTTTTTAATGTAAGCATTGAGGGCTATAAATTTCCCCCTCAGTACTGCCTTTGTGGTGTCCCATAGATTTTAACATGTTGTGTTCTTATTTTCATTATCTCAATATATTTACTGAATTTTCTTGCAATTTCTTCTTTGACCCACTGATTATTTAAAAGTGTATTGTTTAATCTCCACATATTTATGAATTTTCCCTTTTTGCATCCGTTATTGATTTCCTGCTTCATTCCGTTATGATCAGAAAAAGAGTTTTGTATGGTTTCAATCTTTTAAATTTTATTGACACTGTCTTTTGAACCAACATATGGTCTATCCTGGAGAAGGATCCATGAGTACTAGAAAAGAATGTATATCCTGCTTTTTTGGGGTATAATGCTCTATAGATGTCTCTTAGATCTAGTTCATTTATCATATTAGTTGAGCTCTCTGTTTCTTTATATATCCTCTGTACACATGTTTTAGCCAATACTGAGAGTGGTGTATTGAAAATTTATGAATTTTCCCTTTTTGCATCCGTTATTGATAGTCTCCAACTATTATTGTAGAGACATCTATTTCTCCCTTCAGTTTTGCCAGTTTGTGCCTCATGTATCTTGGGGGACCCAGGTTAGGTGCATAAATATTTATTACAGTTGTTTCTTCTTGATGAATTGCCCCTTTTATTAATATATAATGACCTTCTTCATCTCTTACAACAGTTTTGCATTTAAAATCTTTTATATCTGATTCAGTGTAGCTCCTCCAGCTCTTTTTTGGTTACTATTTGCATGGCATTTCCAACCTTTTTTGTGTCCTTGCATTTAAGGTGAGTCTCTTGTAGACTGCACATAGATGGCTCATATTTTTTTATCCATTCTATCGGTCTATGCCTTTTGATAAGGAGTTCAAGCCATTAACATCAATGTTATTACTGTAAAGTCATTATTTACTTTGTCCATTTTATCCTTTGGCTTCCCGTTGTCATATGTTACTATTGTCTGTCTTTTTACCCTTTAAGTTACCCTAACTAATAATCTTCATTTCTACACTCTTCTCCAAGTCTCTCACCCTTGTCTTTTCCTTTCAGGCTGCAACACTCCTTTTAATATCTCTTGTAAATCCAGTCTTTTGGTAACATACTCTCGTTTTTTGTTTGTTTGCGAAGACTTTAAACCCACCCTCATTTTTGAAGTACAGTTGTGCCAGATAAAGAATTTTTGGCTGGCAGTTTTTCTCTTTCAGTACCTTAAATACACCATACCACTGCCTTCTCACCTCCCTGGTTTCTGATGAGAGATTGACACTTAGTCTTATTGAGCTTCCCTTGTATGTGATGCATTACTTTTCTCTTGCTGCTTTCAGAAACCTCTCTTTATCTCTGGTATCTGTCATTCTGGATAGTAGGTGTCTTGGAGTAGGTCTATTTGGATTTATTCTGTTTGAGGTGTGTTGTCCTTCTAGGATATCGATATTTATGTCTTTCATAAGGGTTGGTAAGTTTTTGGTCATTGTTTCCTCAAACATTCTTTCTGCTCCTTTTCCATTCTCTCCTTATGAAACACTGATAATATGTATGTTTGTGCATTTTGCGTTGTCATTCAATTCCCTGAGACTCTGTTCCATTTTTCCCATTCTCTTCTCTTTCTGTTCTCCTGTCTTTTCCAGTTCAGATGTTTTGTCCTCAATATCACTAATTCTGTCTTCAAGCAATTCAAATCTGCTGTTATGTATCTCTAATGTATTTTAATCTCATCCCTTGTGTTTTTCATTCCCATGAGCTGTGTTACTTTTCTTTGTAGGCTTTCAAGCTGTTTTTTTATGTTCACCCAGTGTCTTCTTAATATCCCTTACCTCTTTAGTCATATTCCCCTTCAATTCTTTGAATTGATTTAGGAGAGTTGTGTGATTATCATTGATTAATTATCTTAAATCCTGTGTCTCATCAGGATATTTGGTTTGTGCCTTTGGCTGGGCCATCTCTTCCTCTTTGCTACTATGGCTTGTAATTTTTTGCTGATGTCTAGGTATCTGACATTTAAAAACACAACTCATTTAGTTGTGTGTTTTTTTCTCCACAGCTCTTCTTTGATTTTTGGTTCAACTTATTATGAGTCTTTAAAATTGCCCAGCTTAAATTATCAAAATTGGGCCAAAGACTCACTAATGGGGCGCAGGTTTTCTCCCAGGAGTTGGGACTAAATAGAGACCTAGAACAGTTTTTCTCCTTGCAGTTTCCTGGCTGGCCAGCAGATGGCACTCATCAGTGAACCTTTCCACAGAGGTGTCTCTTTCAACTTCCCCTTGCTTGTGTTTCTTGTCTGGCCCAAGCCAAGATTCAAAGCAGGCTATGGTGGCCAAAATCATTGAAGAGAAACCACTCTCTGCCCTCCGACACTCTCTCCCTCTTCCCTTGTAACAGCTGACAGGGAGAAAGAAGTCTATTTCCCTCTCAGTCAGCAGCAGTGAGCCTGGTTTATCCAGGCTTAACGATCTGAGGGTGGGGGATGGGTGCCCTTTTCAGCTACCGTGAGGGTTTAGTAACTCATGTTTGTTGTTTTGGGTTCTTTGTCTCTCTGTCCCTCACCCTTCTGGGGGGTTGCACAGCACTGTCCTGGTCTGCTGACCCTCAAAGCAGGTCCCTCAGACAGCTTTTGGCCCTTTCTCTGTTGTTTCTGTCAGAAAGTTGAGGCCTGCCTGCCTACTCCGATGCCATCTTCCCAGAACTTCCAATAGTTTGACTTTTGCCTCCATTCATCTCAAACTTTATTTCTGCTCCACTACCCACATACATCTGGTGTCGTACATTGTAAGACGAAGTCATGCTGCACTATGACTTCCAGCCCTGCACCTTCACATGTCAGGAGTGCAGGTGAGTTGGCACAGTGGGCAGCAGGAATTCTACACCATCACGGCTAGCAATACACATAATTCTATTTCACTGAGCCCTAACCAGTTGTATCCTTAGTTCAACCTCCCCTTAACTGAATTCTACAATGTTCATGACCACTCCAATGTGACATGACCAAGGGAAGACATATCAGAGGGAAAGTAAGGATGGAAAGAGACAGTGATCTTCATTGATTGTGGCTGAAATATCTTCTGTAAATTCTACTACAACATATGATCATGTAAAGCCATTTCTAGGCCCTTCTTTGACCATGGAAGAAGCCTGTGTAGGTGATGGGCCCTGAAGCCTAAGTTCTATTAGCGTCACAGTATATCTGCCTTTGGATAGGACTGGTGGAATAACGTTCATTCAGGAACACTTTGTTTATTTATGTGGTTTGTATTAGTCAGCCAAAGGGGTGCTGATGCAAAGTACCAGAAATCTGTTGGCTTTTATAAAGGGTATTTATTTGGGGTAAAAGCTTCCAGTTATAAGGCCCTAAAGAGTCCAACCCAAGGTTACTTTCTCACCAAAGTCAGTTGCTACATGTTGAAGCAAGATGATTGCCGATCTCTGGTTGGTCTCTGCCTTCCCCTCTGGGCTTCCTCTTCCTCTTGAGGCTCTGTGGGCCCAGCTTCTTCCCGATTTCAGCTACAGGCTGGCATAGGGCTTCCTATATCAGTCTTGGCTGTTCTTCCCAATCTCAGGTGTAGGCTATCAAGTAAAATGACTCATCTCTCCCTGGGGTTTCAGCTGTTTGAGCCTTCTTCTGATACATGGCAGGATAAAAAATGACTGAGTTCTCTCTTCCTGTGTGTCTACCTGTGTGTGTAAGTGTCCATTTTTTCAGACCCAGCAAGGGGGTGGGGACTCAACCTGAGTCACACCCGCAGACAATCAAAAGCCCTAATCTTAAGGGGTAATCTAATCAAGACACCTCAGCCAAAGTCAATGCAATCAAAGGATATCACACCCAGAGGAATAGACGAGTTTACAATCTTTCTCTTTTTGGGATTCATGAAATAATCTCAAACTGCCACATGGTTATAACTACAGTACCAGGAAAAACAGCAGCCACTATGCTTGAGAAAGTCTTTGAGCTGAATGAGGCTCAGGCACATCCTTTTATCCACAAATCACTCTCTTCCCCTTGATCTGAGTCATCGACTTCTGCGTAGATTCCTCTGAAGTTTCACTTCTGTTTCTCCGTCTTTCTTGAGGGTGCAGGAATGTCTGTGAGGTCTCTTCCTCTTTATTAGGCTTGTGTCTCCAAGCATTTTTTCCATCAAGACACACCCTTACCAACTAAGTCTTGTTCACCGAACTCTGCTAATTCAGTGAAATTTATTTCCAATATATTAATGAACAAAGTATTTTCAGACAAATTTTTCACATGATACTTTAATCCAGATACCTTATATATACTTTTATATTTGGAACACTCACGTTTTAGACATATTACTTAATTTTTAAAATTTCCTTAGAATACATTTCTCTTTTGTTCAACTCTTCACATAATTGTAGGTTTTTGAAAAAAGTGGCAGTGTAGCAAAGGGATGTTTGACAATTTTTCTGATATGAATAGTGGTGGCTAAAAGTGCAATCTATTATGATAGCATTTTTTAACTGACAGACCAGTTGATATTTTGCATAGAATGTTTCTTCCAGATTGTTTTGTCAGCTTTCAAGGTTTTTCAACTTTCTCAGGCTTACTGTCCTTCCAGATTTATGGGTTGGTTAAGCTGATTCTCTATAGAGGGATGTAATTTCCTTGCATACATGAGTCTCACTTCTACTGAAGCTTTAATAATATGTTTTGGATACCAAGACAAAGTTACTGAGTTTCTACATTGATTTAAAATATACAATGAAACTGATGGAAATACTAGTACTCAAGAGACAAAAACAGACATAAGCGCTGTCTAGAAAGAATTTTGGAGTTTGAAACTGGAATCTAGGTTAAAGGGTACAGAGTTTGTTTATTTCACAGCCTGAGGTACTTGAAGATCAAATTCTCTTGGGTTAGCAGCTATGAAAAATGATTCTACTGTGCAATGTAGAAACTCAGGTTTAATATGATCTTGTGTAAAAATTATTTGGCCATTAAGTGAAAACAAATAGGCTGGTCATGAACTGGTAATTTGGGCCTTCTGTTTATGTTTTTACTATAGCTTGTTTTCTTAAACTTCACCTTTGATGTATAATGTCTGGGCTAAAATTACATATTATATTTTTCATTTTTATTATGTTTATTGTTGATTTTTTCTTTTTAAGGAGGTACCAGGGATTGAACCTAGGACCTTGTACATGGGAAGCAGGGCCTCAATCACTGAGCTACAGCCACTCCCCAATGAGAGTTGTTTTTTCCATTTACTTGGTTTTTTTTTAGGAGGTACTGGGGATCAAACCACTTGAGCTACATCCGCCTCCCTGACTTACTTTTTAAGATAAAATATTTAGACAAGTTTACAGCAATAGAAAAAAATTCGCAGTTGCATACTATTTTCTTATACCGCTTCTTTTTCCTCCCTCTTCTCCCTTTCATACATATTGCATTGTTTGTTCATTTCGGCAATTTCTATAGTACTCTAAAATTAATTTATGTGGCATAAGGTCTGTCTCTAATGCTGAATACGAACCATTAGTCATTCTAGTTTAAAAATTTTGACTTTAAGCTTTTTATTCCCACTTCAATTTAATTTTGGTTCAATTCCATCTAATAGTATCCACTGACCAACAATTAACTTTGTCCTGTGCTAAACTCTGGTGCTGAATGCTGTGGTCAAATGTGGGCTTTCAACCATTCAAAATAACATAATTGATCCGTATTACATGTCCTCTTGGTTGCAGATCTGATGCATGGTTAAATTCCTGGAGAAGAAATGGACTACTTGGTAACAACACCTAGGTTTTAAAAATTATAAACTAATTTTAGGCAAGAAAAAAATATGAGCATCAATTGCTGCCATTTGTTATGAATTAGACAAAGAATAGAGCATTTATTTCTCTGAAATAATAAAGTGATATATTTTAAAGTTAGATTTTAAAATATTGGCCAGCTATCACGTTTACCTGAAATAGAGAACAACACTGAATTAAATTTCTCTTCTCACATAATTCTCCTAAGCTTTTCTGCTAAGCCAAATTTTCCTCCTAAGCCAAATTAATTTATAACAGAGGAAGCTAGTTTTAGTTGAGTAGCTTAAAATTAGGATAATGAAATTTTTGTTTTGACATAAAAACCTTAATATTAGAGCAAATATGGTCCTAAAATACAGCTTTACAGGAACATTTTAATCTGATTTACATTTATCACTAATAAAACAGAAGAAGGAAAATTCAAAGAATGATCTCTTGAAAGGGATGACCATTTTCAATTTTATGTTATCATAAGTATATATTAAAAATGTTCAATTCTTCAAGGAAAGTCTTTATGAAGAAGTTGTCTAAATAATTTTCTGTGTGTATTTACCATGGATCTCTTTCTTTTTTATAGAAATGCTTAATACTATAAATTATAATGAGATTCAAAACAAGTCCTCTGCTTTGCTGATATATAAAGTTATCTTGGGCTGCTGGTGTCTGGTGGATACATGCACATTATAGACAAAAAGAATGCACATTAGACAAAGTTCTGAGAGAGCCTGGGCTGAGTCTGCAGATTGTCAAAGTGGTACCATAGCATTATAGATGACAGCGCCAGATTCATCTTTGGAAGCAACAAAATATTACTTTTGAACAGAGCTGTTCCCAGTTAGTACATTATAACCTAAATAATTAGGTGGAGCTGACTTGCAATTTCAGAATTTTCATTCAAAACACCTTGTATCCCTGGACGTTTGTAAATAGAGAGATACAAGGGAAAGACTTTCCCCGGATTAAGGTATCTGAAGGACACGTAGAAGGGACCAGGTGACATCAAGGTGAGATTGGGGCTTTCATCACAGACACCCTTTGCTGAGCTGACGAGGTGGTCCATGAGTCAGTTCACTGATGTCTGCTGCTTGGGTGGCAGGTTCTTTTTCTTTTCTCTCTCCTGACTTGAAGATGATTATTAGACTTAAGAATTAGGGTTATTCTTTCTCATTGGTGTGTGTCTATGTTCATGTACATGGATGAGCTGGCTTACCCTGGTGCAGAATTGAGCAAAGGCAGGGGGTTGAGGTTTACCTAAAGGAGTCCTGGTTTGGGGGTTTGCTGAGCCAACTCTGCAAGTTGCGAAGAGTGTTATGGGGTGTGAGAGGGCTAAGATAGCTGGAACAGCCAAGGAGGAGGTGAGTGGGCAGGAGAGGAGAGAATAGGTAGCTGCCAGAGGGAGAAAGACTTTGGGGGAAAGGAGAAATGTTTAAAGTATATTGAGGAAATTTTACAATGCAGGGTATGATCTAACCCTCTTTTTATCTCCACTTCAAAGCATTCACTAAAATCTATAACTATCATCAGTGCTTTGGATTTTAACTTAATGCATGAAGTCTGGCCTAAAGATGAAAATGGGGCCAATGCAGAGCCTACAAAAGGAGCCCAGCCACAGACTACATTTGTAATACACACGTGAGTATGTGTACATGCATACATGCATGCGTACATACAAAGAGAGAAAAAGAGGTCTGGAAGCAAATGTAGCAATAAGTTAATAGTCGTTATTTCATAGCAATAGTAATATGGATGTGATCATTTATAATTTTTATTTTTTCTTTGTACTTCCTGAATTTTCCAATTTTTATGGTGAACGTATAAAAATAATGTTGATAATCCTCATAGTAACAGCTAACATTTTTGAGTGCTTGTTGTATGATTATAAGTCAGGCACTGCTTCAACTGATTACATATACTGATTTCATTTAATTCTCACAACCTGTAAGAGGTACCATTATTTCCATTTTACAGATAAGAACACTTTCATGATTGTATTAGTCAGGGTTCTCTAGGGAAACAGAGCCAAGAGGAGATATCTGTAAATAGTATGAGATTTTATAAAATTGTCTCATGCGACCATGGTGGTGCACAAGTCCAACTTCTGTAGGGCAGGCTGCAAGCCAGGGGCTGCAATGGAGGTCTTCATTGAGTTCCCCAGGAGAAGCTGACTGTCTGAAGTAGAGATGGGAATTCTCTCTCTGAATGCTGAAATCACTTCTCCTTTTAAGGGCTTCAGATGATTGGATGAGGTGTCACTCACTGCTGACGGCAATCTCAGTTGACTGTAGATGTAACCAGACATCTATGCAATCAACTTACTGGTGAGGAAAGTCCATGAAATGCCCTTGTATTACAAATAGCCTAGTGTTTGCTTGACCAAACTGGGCACCATTACCTGGCCTAGTTGATACGTAGTTTAACCATCACAATGATTTATTACATTTAATTATAAGAAGTAAGGAAAATGATATTTTAAAAGAAAATAAAAGAACGAAAGGGAGAATGGGGATGAGCGGAAACAACCAGAAGGAAGAGAAGAAAGTCTGGTATGTACTTGGTTGCTTCTTCTCCCCATCCATGAGCAACTAAATCCAAGTGAAAAGCATGTTTTACTACTAGATTGTACTTTAAAAATAAAAATTTTATTGAAGCATGTAAGCAGGAAGGTTAAAGAATAGGATCCATAAGGGAATATCTTTATGCTAGAATGGTTCTTACACATACTTGAAACCCAATCTCCCTATTTTACAAGGTGAGAGGCTGAAGCATCTGAAGAGATGCATAGAACATGTCAGAGCAGGACGAGTTTCCTGTCTTTTATTGCTACATTAATACAGTATACACAGTTTAGAGGCATGTTTAAAAATGCAAACTCTTAAGTATATTTTGTTATCATAACTATTAACATTTCAGTGTTTTCAGCCATTACTTAAGCTAAGCTAGGAACTAGCCATAGAGTTGAATAGAATCCCCCAATACCTCTTAACTTGGGAATCACAATGCTCTAGGAGAAATATGTACATTTGAAGACTCAGGTTCTTGCAAACACTTCTCTCCAGCCATTGAACAGTCCCCTAGCGTTGCTCCTAGTTTCTTTAACCCATTGTCAGAGGCTTTTTTTTTTTTTGCCATATTTTACAAAGAGTAAATATTTTAAAGTGTTAACCAGTAAGAAGGACTTAACTTGGCTTTCTTTTCTGATCATCCAGAAGTGCCTACCAGTGTCTCCTCTTTTCTTTTTTGTTCTCCCCTTGTAGCAAAACACACAGGGAAAGGCACTTTATGTAGCACAACTTCAGGAGATATTTTCTAATCACTTTTATTGAAATGTCTAGTTTACCTTGCTTCATCTTCCATCATGCCCCCAATTGCTAGAGGATTATTTATTGATTTGTAAACCACACATTTTGATTTATTAATGACTTAATTAATTAAGATGTTCTTTCCGTAGGAGGAATCCATCTTGACGATTTTAAGCACTCTGTATCATTCATTCCTGCTGGTGACTAAAAAAATGCAGCACCTAAATGACCAGGAAGTTTGAGAAAGAAATCCTTAGTAAAAGTTATTATTAACCGTGATATACCCATGGTCCAGGGGCTCCCATAGCTTGAGAGATCAATACAGGAGTCTCTTGAAGCACTGCCCCTGGTCCAGACTCTCAATGTTGTATCAGCAGGGTAGGGATGCAATAAAAGTTCCCCATCCATTTTCCTGAATCCTAACCTTAGGCGAGAAGTTTTCTCATCTCCCACAAGGTAGGTTGTCTGCTCTGTTGCTGAGTACAGGCTCCAGGGAATCAGGGAGAAGCCTTTCCTCTGAGAAAACCTTGCTGTCCTTATTTCCAGGAACAGCTATTGAGAGCAGAGCAACTAATCTCACTGCCAGGGAGGGCAGCCAAGGGGAGCCTCAAGTAACAAGTACCGGGACGTTCAGGGCTTTAAAATATCTGCCTCCCCCTCAGGGGCTATTTGGAGAAATCTATACCGAATTTAGAGAACAAGCTGTATCAGAACCTTATCCCACAGAAGCGATGGTCTGCCAGACACATTTGCTCACTGCCTTTGTTTTTGTTCCCAGGGTTACTCCCTCAGCCAGTCCTACGGTGAAAACTAACCTTGTCCCACAAAAAAAAAAAATAAAAATAAAAATAAAAAATAAAATAAATAAAAGGGGGGGGCGGGTTTCCAATATTAACACCTTAATGGTAAGTTCTGGATATTGTATTGTTTCTTCAGATCTAATACTAACTAAAGGAAGAGAAGTAGTTTAATTTTTAAAGCTTCTAGTGAAAATAATTTCACGCTCCCGTGCAGTACGTAGTTAGTGTTAGATGGTATGAATATTGTGGGTAAAAGTGAAAGCAGCAGTAAGAATTACTGAGCTGACCAGATTCAAGCATTCTTCCAAAAGCCATTCTTTTCTCTCCCCCACCCTCCGCAGCTCCTAAAGGTAAAGTACTGACGAGTCTGG
The DNA here is from genome assembly GCA_004027955.1 of Chaetophractus vellerosus. Classification (NCBI taxonomy): domain Eukaryota; kingdom Metazoa; phylum Chordata; class Mammalia; order Cingulata; family Chlamyphoridae; genus Chaetophractus; species Chaetophractus vellerosus. The sequence continues at coordinate 1,587 of PVKH010010753.1, read as the reverse complement.
GAAGAAGCCTAACATTGATACACACAATGTCCATAGGTAGTTGGTGTAGTGTCCCAAGTACGTCGAGGAGCTGTGTAAAAACAGCAGCTTCCGCGGAACTGAGAACTGAGCACTTCAAACCTAAAAAAGACCGGGACAAGTCCAGCCTGGCGAGTAATGAGCATTTATTTAGGGGGCTTATGTGGAATCCTCATCCGCAGCAGCGCAAGGACCGGACAGCATTTTCTGAGCGCGATTGTCCGCACCCACCGCAAAATGAGAGGGGCCTTTTATAACGCATGTCCACGTGCAGCCGAAGGCACGGCGAGGGACAGCAGGACTTCTAAAGAATGTAAGATTTCCTGATCGGTCACCGGTTCACAACCAGTTCGAGAAGCTTGCCTTTTAACTATTTAGGAAAGGAATATTGCTACGATTGGCAGGGAAAAGAACTGTAAGGGTTGGGGGAGAAAGTGCAAAGTCATATATGCCACAGCAGTTTAGTGGTTAATTGCTACCATCACTCAACCAGCTCACTAGGATCAAGGTGAATATTCAGCCAACCAATAATTATTAACACAGAGAAAAGACTGTCCACATGATGTTAGCTGCTAGGGAATGAAATGAAAAAAATAAAAGCTTAAAGACAGAAGGGGAAGATATACATTCAACAAATGATCACAATTAACTAAATAAATGAATTCAAGAGTGTGAGAAGTGTAGGGTGCCAACAAAGGGAAACCAACACACACACACATTCTGAAGAGAACCTTGAGGACAAAGGCTGGGTAAGAATAGGGCAGGAAGGAACACAGAGCTGGAATGAATCCATCTTTCCTCCACCTCCAAGTGACAGCTTTGTTAATTCCCCCCTAAAATACAAATAGCTGTTTCTATATAGAGTTTTCCTGTACCCCTGTTTTAGTTTCCTAGCTGCTAAAACAAATCGCATAAAATGGGTTGGCTTAAACAACGATAATTGATTGGCTCACAGTTTTGAGGCTTTAAATCCAAAATTCAGGTTATCAGCAAGGAGATGCTTTCTCCTTGAAGCCTGTGGTGTTCTGGGGCTGGCTGCCCACAATCCTTGGCCCTTTTCTGTCATATGACAGTGCACAAGGCATCATCTTCTGGGTTCCATTGACTTCCAGCTTCTAGCCGCTCCCCTTAGCTTCTCTCTTTCTGTGTCCAATTTCCTTTGTTTATAAGGACTTCAGCCATATTGAATAAAGGCCCACCGTCATTTAGTTTGGGCACCCTTTAACTAAGAACATCTTCAAAGGTCCTATTTACAAATAGGTTCATACCCACAGGACCAGGGGTTGGGACCTGAAATGCCTTTTATAGGAACATGATTCAATCCCCAACAATTCCCTTTATTTTGCTGTTTATTGCTCCCTAATAAGAAAAACAAACATGGGTTCTACTGATGTCAACAAGCAGAGTTGTTGCAATAAAATTTATTCAGAATAGGGCCCGGCTAGATAGCTCAGTGGATAAAGAGCTCGCTGGGAAACCACATGGGAGGCCCTGGGTTCGGTTCCCGGGGACCTCTCCTAGCGGGCAGACCGCCTTGAGAATGGCAAGCCCCCATGGGCGGGCCGGAGC
>PVKH010010752.1:0-18052 GCA_004027955.1 Chaetophractus vellerosus | reverse complement strand
TTCAGAGAGTGGGTTATTGAAATAACCTTTGATCACTGACAACAAAGAGCACACGATGTACTTACTTTTCCCCGAACGATATAACATCATGTACCTAGCAAATTGCCCTGGACTTTTGTCATGTTACTCCTCCAAATCACAGGTTTTACCCTTTGAGACTTACCTTCTAAAGAGATAGCTAGATTCATGTCAAAATGGTGTCAACCTTATCGTACTGTACGGACAATTCCTAATGGCATCAAATGTAAGCATTTATAGAAAAAGAATTGTGTTTTGGATATGTTATTTTCTACCCAGAGTGCCCATAAAAAACATACTGGAACTGTTAAATAGGCGTAAGCAGTAAGCTTGAGGGCTGAGGCTCTTTGTAATTCTAATGCCATGATAAGTTGGTACCATTTGGCAGTTCCTAATGCTCTACTTTCATAACTGGAAAGCCCTATGACTGAGTTTTCAACAACTACCAGTGGTGAGCCAAACAGCATGGCTTAAGGAAGCTCACATTCCCTGCTGAATCTGCTATTGGCTGTTGGTCTAGAATTGGAATCATCACAGTCATTTGTCCTCCGTGGCAGATGCTATTGCTGCCCCACCTAGATCCCTGTTTTCTGGGTTGGAGCTCCCACCCACCCCATTCGCTGTGGGTGCTGGCTACTAAAAGTGGCTCACAGCTGCACATACCTTTGGACACCTGCCCTTAGCCAAGGGGAGCCTGTACTAATTTTCTAGGGCTGCTATAACAAATGACCATATGCTGTGTGGCTTACAACAATAGAAATGTATTTTCTCACGTTTCTGGAAGCTATGCATGTGAAATCAAGGTGATAGCAAGGCCATCCTCCCTCGGAAGGCTCTAGTAGGGGATCCTTCCTTGACTCTTTCAGCTTCCGGACGTTATTGGCAATCTTTGGCATTCCTTGGCTTGTGGCAGCATAACTCCAATCTCTACCTCTCTCCTCACGTGGTTGTCTTCCCTCTCTGTGTCCCCATCTTCACATGGGGTTCTCTTTCCTGTGTCTGTCTCTATGTTCCTTCTCTTCTTCGTATAAGGACGCCAGTCACTGGATATAGGGCCCATCCTAATCTAGTATGACCTCATTTTAACGTGATAACATCTGCAAAGAACTGATTTCCAAACAAGATCACATTCATAGCTACCAGGGATTAGGACCTCAACATATCTTTTGGGGGGCACATTTCAATCATGAACATAGCCCCCATATCCAGAGGAGCCAAGGAGGTTATGGTACCCCTTCCCTGGGAGGGTGGCCCATGGCCAATAACTGATTGATTGGGAATAGTATAAATCCCTTGCCTCACAGCAGGACAAACTATGTGGTGCAACTGATGCTCAGAGTCTAGAGCTGAGGCTGGACTTCTCTTTCCAAAGAACCACATCTTTGCCCAACTTCTTCCTTTCCCCTATTCTGCTTCCTTCATTCCCTTACAAGTTTCTCCTGAGAACAGTCTCTCACTCTCTCAAGAAAAATCTGTGAGAATTCCTATCTCAGGTTCTGGTTCCCAGGAACCTGTCCTAGACACCCCTCCAAACAGGATGGACGAGATCTTCCCTAGCAGCATAATGCCTTGCTATTGAGAACAAAGTGGCTGAATCCGAACCACCACCTGCAACAGAAAAAGCTTTCGATTGGTCAGAAGCAATCACAATGGACACCAACTGCATACAATGTCAGAGACATGGAAACCTTCATTTGAACAGAAATGTCTTAAGATCCAGCCCTGAAAACAAGAACCTAACCTTCAGATAAAAGTCACAGTTATAATCCACTGGACAAGTCACCTGTGTTAGCAGGTTGGGAAAGAAAGTGAGTCAAATGTTGCCATGAGCAAACACTGAGGTAACAGAGTGACAGCAGAATTTTCAGAGCTGAATGTTTAAATAATAATAATAATTGCTATTTATTATTCATCACAGGCAGGTTACTGGGCATTTTATCCAAAAGCCCCATTCTTTCCACTACAAAATTCTATGACTACCCAAGCAGCATAGCAAAGACTTCATTCAAGAATGATTCATAAAAGGCATTGCTCTCCGTGGTCAAAAAATAGGGTGAGAAGATGGTAGACAAATGATAGCATGATTGGAGCACTTCCCTCTGAGTAAGAGATCAGCCTTTTCCATTTCAAAATAATTAAGGTAATCATCATTTCTGTTTTCTAAAGGTCTTTGTTTCATTCCAAGGACTTTTAGTTCCTTTCTTTTATGTTTTAATTTAATGTACCACCTGTTTACTAGAGCTGTGCTTTTAGCTGAGCTACTAAAAGCAAAAAAAGTATTAATCAAACATCAGCACTTTTCTGAAGTTAAGTATAATCTAGAAGTGGCAGACAGTGAAATACTGACACACAGTTGCCTCTAACTTCTTGTTTGGGACTCAGTTGCCTAGAATATTTACACACTTCAGTAGGTGCTCTTCTCTCTATGGCTGGAGCCCTGGGTTTTTAGGAATATATGCCATCTTCCTTTCAGGTACTGAAAGCTCCTAGAAATTTGTTTTAAGAACAATGTCAAGGTGTTCACAGGCAGGGAGATGGCAGTGGCCTTGGGTGTCTGGCCATCTCCCCATCACTAATTCATAAACCTCTTCCTCTAATGGAGGGAATGCCCTTCCTCCCATCAAATGCCCGGCCCTTCACATGCTCCAAATGCTATCTTCTCTTGCCTTTTCAAGGGCATTGCTGCAGCTGTTGTTTCTCTCCCTTCAGCATTCCCTCCTGCCCCCCTTCCTAGATAATCTTATCAGCACCACAAATGACTCATTTTTTAACACACACATGCCTGTCTCTTGATCACAAATCAGCAAGCTGCTGACTTCATCCCTCTCCTTCACAGCAAAACTTACTGGAATAGTTGTCTACACTTAGTGTCTTCTCTTCTTCACCACTGTCTTACTCCTCTCTCCCATCAAGCTTCCATTCCCACCTCTCCTCTGAAACTACTATTATTGAACTCAATGACTCCATGTTGATAAACCTAATAGATATTCTTCTGTCCTTTTTCATTTGACTGCTCAGTAGCATGTTATGCTGTTGACCACTATCCTCTTGCTCAGGACTTTCCTTCTCCTGACTTTCATGCAGTGGTTTGCTAGTAAACTGGCTCTCAGGGGAAAAGGAAATGCCCTGATTTATAGCATTTGTCATTTTCCATAGTGTAAATATTCCCACTGTGGCCAATATCAAGTTCCCAATGGTTTAACAATGGTTCACATGCCACTGCTTCCATGAAAAAGTCATAGCATCACATATTCCTGGTCTTCTCCTTTTACCTCTTACTTTACCTGCTTCTTTCTCTTTTTGTTGGTTCTTTTCCACTGCCAAAATTCTAAATGTTGATCTTCTTTAGGTCGTGGATCTAGGCTCTCTTCTCTTTTTCTTTCTTTCTGCATAAAAGATCTTAACCATTCACATGGCTTTCTTTCTTTTTTTTTTAATTTTAAATTTGTATTATTTTGCAATAGGTTACAATTTTAAGAATCAAACAATATAAAAATACTTTGAGAAGTCTCACGTCTACTGCCCTCATATATCCTTATACTTAGGTCAGCACTTTTATTAACTCCTTAGGTATTCTTCCAGTATTTTCTTTTGAAAATGCAAATGTAAGTATATGTATATGTATATATAAAATGCTATATCTACACTGACCACTACCAAATTTATACGTCCAGGCCCTTTCCCTGAGTTCCATATTAGAATTTTCAACTGCTTACTTGATGCTTGATATTTCAAAGATGTCTCAAATTTACCATGTCCAAAAAGAAACATTCATTTTCACCTCCTGTGGTCAATGCTTTTTCTTGGCCTGCCCAATCCCTGTTACAGGCAAGTGCACCCTTTCCCCAGCTGCTAGATCACACTGTATGTGCTTGTCAATTTTGATTGTAGCGCCAGATTGTCCTCCAGAGTTTTGTACCCAGTTACACTCTCTCCAGCAATACCTGAGGATACCTATTTCCACATACTGTAGCCAAAACAATATATATCAAACCTATGTGCCAAAAAGTGTTATCTTGGTGGAATTTTATTTCTATTTCTTCTATTAAAAGTGAGATTGTGTATGCTTTCCAATTTTAAGAGCCATTTGTATTACCTTTCTGTTGTCCATGTTATAGACTTTGTCCATTTTTACCACTGGGTTTTTGGTCTTTTTCTTATTAGTTTGTAGGACATCTTTACATATTAGGGAAATTGTCACCTTCTTGACTAGACTACTACTGCAACCCCCTAATTGGTTCCCCTCTTCTTCCCTTTCTACATTCAAACTGTACCCACCCTAATGGCCAGTATAATTTTTATAAAACAGAAATGGGATAATAAAATGTCATTACTTTCAATGCCTTACAATTACTTTTAGAATAAAATCCCAAACTCTTTTTTGCTGTGGTCACTAAAGCATTACATAACCCGATGCCAAATTATCTATCAAGCTTCACTCTGTCTCTTCCAGCTCCCTCTCCTCAGTCCAGCCACACTGGCTTCTTTTAGTTCCTCCAAGGTGCTAAGCCTTTTCCCATGTCAGGGCTTCCTCACAGGCCATTTCTTCTGTGTATTTTTTCTCCCAATTCCTCCACATGTACAGCTCCTTTTCATTTCTTAAGTCTCACTTGAAATATCGTCTCCTAAGAAAAGCCTTCCCTCACTACCCTATCTAGAGTAGCTACTGCCAGGAACTGCGAAGGGTATAGGATTTTTACCTTACTTGCAGGCTAACTTGTTTCATGATTGCTGGCAGAAGACACTTTGTCCGGGTCAAAGCCCTTCCTTACTCCCAGCACAGCAGCCATTACCAGCATCAGCACGGGTGGATGGGCCCAGCTGGATGCCTGCACAGGCAGTGGGTTGGCTACAGGAAAGGAATTCTGAGCTTAGGAAACTAGAGTCTTTTCTTTTTTTAAAGATTTATTTTTTTAATTTATTATACATCCCCCCTTTTTTGCTTATTCTTGCTTTGTTCATTTTTCTCTGTGTTCCTCTGTGTCTGCTTGTCTCCCCCTGCTGGGGGGGCCTGCTGGGGGGGGCCTGCCGAGTCAGCTCACCGGCGCGGCGGCCCGCCTGCCGTGGGGGCTTGCCTGTGCTCGCGGGGACTTGCCTTTTTGCCCGCCCGCGGGGGCTTGCCTTTGCCCGTGGCGCCGTGCCCCGCCCATGTTGGCTTGCCTTCTCAAGGCGGTCAGCCAGTTCGAGGAGGCCCGGGGACCGAACCCAGGGCCTCCCATGTGGTAAACCAGCGCCCCACCAACTGGGCTATACAGCTGGCCCCTAGAGTCTTTTTTTAATAAGCAGTAAGCTAGCTTGCCCTGTGCTCAAGGGAGACATTATCTTTATTATACTGGGTAGTAAATATACCTGACTTTTGCACCAGGGCGAGATACTTCCTCTATTTCCCATGGGTCTTTGCTTCAGAGGGAGTTGTTTTTTTCAATCTTCTAAGTCAGTTTACTCTGTAAACATCCTTGAAAAGATAGTCTGGAACAAAAGGAAGTCATTACCTCTGATGACAAGAAATGTAGAAACATGAGAGATCCATGCAGAACTTCATTCTACTTTGTACCTACCCCCCTTTTTTCAACTTTATAGCAATTAAGATAATTTATTATTTAATTTATTTATCTCTTCTTCCCTACCTAAAATATAAACCATAAGTGGCTGGAAGGTATGCTTGTCTTGTTCACTGTCATATTCCTTGCATGTAGAATAGAGTTTGGTGTATGGATTGTGCTCCATATATATTGTTGACTGAAAAAGTAATTGAAAATATATGACCAAAAAATCCAATGATACTTTAAAAATTCCTTAAAGGATCTTAAATATAATCTAGAATTAAAGCCCTCATTTATGACTTATTCAATGTTACTCTTGATATGGATAAGAGAAAAATAAGCTAGTTGATTAAGTAATTTTATGGTATCACCATTTTAGCAGAAACCAGTAAGGAAAATAAAAAACTACATGGGAATACATCTATACATGACAATAAAAAGAAATGTCAATACAAAAACATATTCTCTCTCAGCCCTGCTTTCAGATTTTCTTAGGTGTGTTCTCAGCATCTTTTGTTTCCTTGCCTGGTTTCAGAAGCTATGACTGCCACTTGCTTATCTGGTCAATATCCATCTTCTACTTCTTCCTTTCTAAGAGAACTATAATTTTTAGGGGCAGGAGGAAAGAAGGCATGTGTACAAATGTATAACTACATCCCCAGTCTCCCTTGCAGATAGGAGTGGCCCTGTGACTCGGATCTATCCAGAAATTATTGGGTAGAGTTCTAGAGAGTGAGTTAACAAGTTGGCATATACCCTTTTTGCATTTTCCCCTTCCCTTTCTTTTAGTCTGGAATGTAGATGCTGGAGTGAAATTAGAACATGAAGGACAGGCTACGAAAATTACAATCATCTTGCTCCTGGCATCTTTGAACAACTGACCCACTGCCACCACCTGTCAACCTCCAGAGATCTCATTAGTCATTGAGGAAAAATAAAACCTCCAATTTATTTAAGTCACCATTCTTTGCATTCCCTCTACTTGCAACCAAACGTTATCCCTGATACAATAGGGGATATCAATAAGGAAAATCTACGTGGGGAGATATTTTCACACCACAAAAAAAAAATAAGTTTACAAGGAGAATAATTTGCCAGAGAGTCACTAGCATCCTTTCTCTACTTGCACAGCTTCAAAGGTAGAGCAAATAAGCTCCTTCTAATTAGGTAGTGGCAGATATTGGGCAGAAGGAAATTGATGTGCTATTCATGGCAATGCCCTGTTCATCCAGGGACTGTGGTGGCGGTCCACATGGCTGGGGAAATACTGCACATGAGTTTCAAAGGTGGAGCTAATGGTCTGGGGCTAAAAGAAGGTAAAAACAACCTATATCCATAGCAGTGGATGGACAAAACCAGACAGCCGGTATGCACTTTGTTTAAAGGGCCAGGGGTTAGAATTGGATAAACAGTTCCAAATGTATGATAAAGCAAGGAAAACCTGAGACAGGGATTGGGGGTAATGGTGCAGAAATGTGAGATTGGCAGGCCAGAAAATCATCTTTTCATCTTTTCATGAATGCTCACAGACAAGCACTCATGGAGTTTGATAGTGGGCTGTCACTGGAAGCTGAGCTTTGCCTGCTCCCGAGATTGTAGCCTGGACAAGTGGGGATCTTGAAAGAAGAGACAGAGGAAATTTACTCTATTTCATTAAAAACCCACAAAATTCATCAGTCTATCCATTATCCATCTATCCATCTATCCATCCAGCCATCCATGCAACTATCCATTCACGAAATCTTTACTGAGCATTTGCACTGTGGAGGGTATTCCTCTGTGGTTTTACATTCTCTCAGTGGCCCATTATATTATTCAGAGTGAAAGGTGATTGTGATAATGATGACAACAATGGTGAAAATTTGAAAATTATAATGACCAGATTGGTAACCATTATTGAATATTCTGATATAGTTATTGTAGAACACAGAATATATCTGTGTTCTTCAGAGCTAAATTAAATAACATCCTGGCCAGTTCATTTTAAAAATTTGTTTATTAATTTATACCCTACAGTCTTAGCTTGATTTCTTGGAAAATAAAGCCTGAATCAAATTATAAGCTAATGATTATTGGGAAGTAAAACCCCAGGGCAGTGAGAGTGAAGAAGAGGGAATTAAAACAAGGAAGGATAGGAAGCAAATACTAAGTTGGCTACTTCTTTATAAGAATTGAAAAGAAACAGAGGATTGCTTGACCACATGGGATATCTCTGGAAAGTCTGTTCGGAAAATCAGTGGCTTGGAATAGTCTATTGGGCAGAGGAACAGAGAATATATTTATCTGCTCTTGTCCTTCCATCTCCTGTCACCCATTGGTTACAGTTCATCCCATAGAGAATTAAATCCTCCACAATTCCCAGTTGCATGTACAGGCTGCACTGAGCCTTTGTCATGGTGGTGACTGAGGCAGAGCAAGCTGCCATACTGGAAGAAGGGTGAAACTATGAAAATCTGGGGAGGTACACAGGATTTCTTCTGAAAAGGATGTGTGGCAATTTACCTGGATATATAAAATATGGAAAAGGGATTTAACTAGGGGATGAAAAGGAATAAAGACAACAAGACAGTCAGGAATTGGGATACTACAAGGCTGCATGGACACCTACATGCTTCTTATGGCTGTAAAAGTCCTAACAGTCATCACCAAAAGGAAAACCTGGTTGGGGCTACACTTCATGGAGTCCATAAGTTAGTGCAGAGATTTAACGCAAGGACTTCATGGACAGTACTACCATTTATGGGTTTGGTCACAGTGAGCAATAAATCTCAAGGTGGTCATTTGTAAAATGGTGATCATCTTGGTATCCACCTCCCCAAGTTACTATCTTTAAGTGATATAGTAACTATAAAGAACTTGAAATTGTGCATAGTGCATAAGAAGGGTTCAATAAATATTGGTCTAAATTACAATAATTAAATTAATTAATCAGTAGAAGCACAACACTATCTGATGTTCCTTTTTTTTTTTTTTTAATGGTACTGGGGCCAGGGAATGAATGCGGGATCTCGTATATGGGAAGCTGGTGCTCAACCACTGAGCTACATGGGCTCCCCTGAGTTGTTTTTTTTTTGTTAGTTTGCTTGTTTTTAGGAGGTGCTGGGGACCAAACCCAGGACCTCCCATGTGGGAAGCAGGCACTCAACCGCTTGAGCCGCTTCAGCTCCCTGATGCTACCTTCTTTATAAAGGTTCTCTATAAAGATTTTGTGATAGATGTCATAAAAAATATCCATTCATCAGGCAAAACAACAAATGTGTACAAATATTGATAACAGTGGCCTCGAAACAAGATCGACAGCATCATCCTAAAGTGAGGCTTAGGAAAACATTTTTATGGTGACCCAACACAGATCAGTTCAAATACACAGCTCTCTGCTGGTTTTGCATCTTGGGTATCTGGAGTGGGGTGCTTAAGTTGGGGTGCATGGATGGGCTCAGGGAGTCTCTGTGAATACTCTGAAGCTGCAAACCACATTTTGAGCATATGGAGAAAGAATCCACATTATTGCTGCACAATAGAAGTATGCTGAATATAATGTGAGCCACATTTGAAATTTTCAAATTTTAAAAACTTTGTAATTTTCTAGTAGCCACATTAAGAAAATTAAAAAGAAACAGGTGAAATTAATTTTATTTACCCAATACATCCAGTATTATAGTTTCAATATGTAATAAATATAAAAAATAGTAATGAGATAATTTACCTTCTTCTTTCATGCTAAGACTTCAAAATTCAGGATTTTTTTATACTTACAGCACATTTCAATTTGGACTAGCCACGTTTCAAGTGATCATAGCCGCATGTGGCTAGTGGTTATTGTGTTAGCACAGGTCCTCAATTCATCACATTCATTAAGAACCAATGATCAGAGGAATGGATTGAGTTTATGAAATCCTACATATTATTTCTTTTTTGTTAAACTAATACTTTTTAAAAAAGCAATTTCTATATGAAAACAGAATTATCTGTTTTTACAGGCTGTTAATTGTAGCTGACATTTTAAAATAATGAAAGTAAAACATGAACATGGCTAGAAAATTCACACTGTAGAATTCACATTGTCAACAGTTTTGTGTTTACTTCCATGATATATTTTCTGTGAGTACAAGATAACCAATACCTATATAATAAAGAGTTTTTATTTACATGAAAAGGGCCATTGTACTAGTCACACTGTCCTGCACATTGTTTTTACAGTTAATAATATATCTTGAAGAATTTTCTGTATTAGGATATAACACATCACTTCATGCTTGTTTTTTTTTTTTTTATTTAAAAAAAAATTATTTTGGAGGTACCGGAGTCGGGGAGTGAAACCGGGACCTTGTATATGGGAAGCTGGCACTCAATCACTGAGCCACAGCAGCTCCCCTGAATTGTTTTTTTTCTGTTTGTTTCCTTGTTGTCCGTTTTTTTGTGTGTGTTTGTTTTTAGGAGGCACTGGGTACTGAATCCGGGACCTCCCATGTGGGAAGCAGGCGCTCAACTGCTTGAGCCACATCCACTCTCCTCATGTTTGTTATATTAGTTACATGGTATTTTGTTACATAGACATAATCTAATCAATTTAACCAGTCTCATTTTGATGGTCATTTAAGTTGTTTCCATCATTTTTTCCTTTTACTGACATTACTGCAATTATTATCCTTGTTCATGTGTTTGTTCATGTCCTTGTTTAGTTAGTGTACTTTTGTAAGGGATTTGTAGGGAATACAGTTTACATTTTGATAAATTTGCCAAATTTTTCCAAAAAAGTCATTAAAAATTTTTTTTTTTACTTTTTTTTTCTTTATTAGAGAAGTTGTGGTTTACAGAACAATCATACATAAAATACAGGATTCCCATATACCACCCTACCACCAATACCTTGTATTGGTGTGGAACATTTGTTACAATAGATGATGGTACATTTTTATAATTGTATTACTAATTAAAGTCTATGGTTTAATTTAGGGTTCAATGTTGTGTAGTGTAGGGCCATGGAGTTTTAAAAAAATTTTATTCTTTTACAATATATATAATCTAACATTTCCCCTTTTAATCATATTCAGATATATATTTTGGTGCTGTTAATTTCATTCACAATGTTCAAATTTTTATGCCCACCAAGATATCGGTTACTTTATCCTCACCAAATGCTAAGTACTATAAATGTTCACTTTGCAAATCTGATAAGAAAAAAATGTCTCAGTTTTGTTTTGATTTGCATTTCTTTAATTTTCAGCGAGATTTTCAAAACAATTTTTGGCCATTTGCTTTTATGTTCCTGTTAACTGGCTGATTATATAGTTTATCTATATTTCTATTGTTTACATAGTTTTTATGAACCCATTTTCTGTCACATGTGTGATAATATTTTTCTTTTAGTTTGTCATTTGTGCTTCCATTGTATTTATGATTTTTTACCTTATTTAAATTTTACATTGTTACACAGTTAGATTCATCAATATTTTTCTTTATAGTTTTCTTTTTTAGCAGAGGTTCAGTTGGATATTTTCAGATGATTTTATTATAGAAACATAAAACAAAAAATTTACAGTAGAAACTTGAAAACTGTAGAAAAGGTGATAGAAGAGAAAAAGTACTGATATGTACACTATTAGAAGAAAAACACTGTTTTGTTGTGTCTAGTTCTTAATGTAATTTTTCTAGCCTTGGCAGACGTCCCAGGTTGAAAAGCAGGTGTGGACGAATGGTATTTTTGAGGCATTAATGCATGTTTAGTAGATTTGATGCATTAATGTATTTAATTTAATTAATACATGTTAAAGGATTAATGTTTTTGCCCCTATTCCATCCCTACCCATAGGATCAGAGTTTTTCCTGCTTACCTGACTAGGTAAGGATCCCACAGGCTGGGAAAGAGGATGAACAAGAGGGCAAACACTGTTGTGTATCTCTGTGGGGCAGCCCTGGGCCAGCCTCCTCAGAAAGAGAAAGAAACAGCATCAGAGAGAAGGAAACTTAGCATGGCAGTGAAGGCTGGGGACCTCAGACAGTCCTCCCAGCGCCCACAGCCCGGAGTGGTCAGGAGAGCGCCCCGGGAGCATGTGCGCTTGCCCAAGAGGGCTTCAAGGTCTGGCAGATCAGGAGATGCCGCTCACTGGGAAGAGGGGAGTCCAAGAGCAGATGTCAGCTCTGTTCCCACATCCTGGGTCAGATGGGAATTCAGTTGCCCCTGAGGATGCCGGGGGGGATAGTGATTGATAACTGGTGACTCCAGCAGAGGATGCCAGCATGGACAGATGACAACTATAGGCCATTTGAGACTCCTTCATGTCCAGATGTTCTATCCGTCTTCCCCAACTACCCCAGGGCAAAGTGGGGAGGGAGAAAAACCCTGAATGGTTTGTATCTGCCTGGAATTGACTTGTTTCCGGTTCTGCCATCAAGTGGAATGGGAGTTCAAGGCAGGAATTAGAATCAGTAATGGAAAATCTAGGTTTTCCACATTTTTGTCTACCTGCAGTTTGTGGGATTAAATATCATGGCCACTAAGAAGGAAGGGCTGAATAGAGACATCAGAAAAGGTCTTTGATTAAACATGATCAGAGGGGAGCACGTATAGCTCAGTGGTTGAGCACCTGCTTCGTTTGTACAAGGTCCTGGCTTCAATCCCCAGTACCTCCTAAACAAACAAACAAACAAAAATCCAAAAAACAAGAAACCTCCTTAAAAAACAAAACATGATCAGAAATGTTCAATCTAAAAGGGGATTAAAGGCTGTTGAAAAATTTACAGACAGAAGGAAAGCACTGGGAATATTTAGCTTTGAAAAAATGCTCAACATCACTGGCTATTAGGGTGCATTTAATCAAATCTACCATGAGATATCATTTCACACCTACTAAAATGGCCACTAATAACAAAACAGAAAACTACAAGTGTTGGAAAGCATGTGGAGAGACAGGAACACTTATTCACTGCTGGTGGGAATATAGAATGGTACGGCCACTGTGGAAGTCTGTTTGGTGGTTCCTAAGGAAGTTAGGTATAGATCTACCATGTGACCCGGCAATACCACTACTAGGTATATACCCAGAATAACAGACCAGTGACACGAACAGATATCTGCACACCAATGTTCATAGCAACATTATTCACAATAGCTAAAAGATGGGAACAACTCAGGTGTCCATCAACTGATGAATGGATAAACAAACTGTGGGACATACAAAAGATGGTATGTTACTTAGCTGCAAGAAGAAATGAAGTCATGAAGCATATGACAACATGGATGGACCTGGAGGACATTATGTTGAGTGAAACAAGCCAGGCACAAAAGGACAAACATTGTATGACTTCACTCTTATGAACTAAATATAATGAGCAAACATATGGCGTTAGTAGCTAGAATATAATTCATCAGAGAAAAGGATGTGGTTAGAGAATAGAACGCTGAGATTCTGTGAAGAATTGGTAAAAAGTTGTTTGGAAATGAATAGAAAAGGTGAAAACATATCATAGGATTTGTAATTAGTACTGCTAACATATAGATACGATAGTGGTTTGTTGGTTGTTGTTTTTTGAGAAATGAAAATGCTCTAATGTTGACTGAAGTGATAAATGCACAACTTGGTGATTATACCAAATTCCATTGATTGTACAGTTTAGATAAATTGTATAATTTATGAACACAAAGAACACACAATAGGGTGGGGTGGGGGAAATACACCAAATATAAGATATGGACTATAGTCAGTAGTAATACTTTGATGATGCTCTTTGATAATTTGTTACAAATGTTTCACAATGCAAGGTGTTTGTTTTGGGATAACGTAGGGGAGCCCTGTTAGATGTTATGCATGTTTGTTTTGTAAGTTTACAACTTTTATTATACACTTATTGTTTATGTATGTTCATGTATGAATGATATACTCCAAAAAATTGTTTTTAAAATAAATAAATAAATAACCTTTTAAACATTTCATCATTGCCAACAGGGCAACATCAACCTCTTTACATAGTGTTGAAAGTTGGGTTCTCTGAGAAGCAGATCTGCCGTGCAGATTATCTTGATGGAAATGTATTAAGGAGTGCTCTTGGGAGCCCTTATATCTTGCGTACATTCTCCTGCCCCAATGTCGACTAGTTATTGGGTAAAAGCTGCCCCTGAAGGAGGGGGTGTGGTCTTGGGTGAGGCATCTGCCAACTGCAGGGAGCAATTCTTGGAGAGAAGCAGCTAAGGAATAAGTTCTATCCTCGAATGGGGATTTGGACAACACAATACAGCATCCACCATACATGGTCCTATAAAACTTTATGATTCTAGCCCCATCTATCTCTCCATTTTATCTCTTGCTTTTTCCTACATTAAACGGAAAAAAGCCACACGGAGTTAGTTGGTATTGCCCAAACACAACGTGCTCTTTCTTCTTCACACCTTTGTGCACATTGCTCCACTCTCCTGGAACGTCCTCTCTGCCCACTGCTTTGAGCCCTCATGCCAATCCAGACACATACTTTTCAGATCACATCTCTTATCCACACCACCCATTCCACCTGCAGGTTAGGCTGGCTTTGCTTCAATTCTCTCTCTCTCAAACTGCAGCTCTGAACTGGCTGGGTTGTAGGAAAATGGGGCTGCGGGTACAGGTGATGAGAGCTTAGAAAGGAGGGAGGGAACTCTTGCTCCACATTCTAAAGTGTCATAACTCTCTGAACAGCCTCCTTCCTTTCTACACTCCCCCGCCACCCCAAATCCAGTAATGAGCAACCTAGATTTATTTTGCAACAGAAGGCTGCACACTGTAGCTCTAAGTTGTGCTTTAAAATTTTAATAGTAGGCTAAATGGAAGAACACATAGGGAGCGTTTTGAAGATGCCCTGCAGCTGGATTTGTTTTATGCTACAGCAATTTTGCTGCCTGGCTGCTTCCTGCTGAAAGTAAAGAGGGTGTGCTAAAGTGCCACCACTGTAAACAAAACTAGAACAGACAGGAGTGCTCGCGTGCTCTCTCTCTCTCTCTCTCTCTGTCTCTCTCTCCCTCTCTCTAACAGACCTGCCTTGTAAATTGCTGGTACAATATTATTTGACAGGCACAGTGCTAGGAAGCAAGTGGCTTCAAAAATAAGAGTCAAAAGGGATGCATTCCTCAAAACAAGCGTGCAAAATATTAGCATTGGATGGAACTTTAGGAACTGCCTAGTCCAGTTTCCAAAATTTATAGCCGAGGAAACTGAGGCCCAGGAACATTAAGTAACTTATCCTGGGTCATACACCTTATGAGTGGCAGCCTGAACTAAAATCCAGGTTTCTGGATTCCTCATCCAGTCTTTATTCCACTACATTGTATTCAAGTTCATTATGTCACCTTAATGTTTTTATTTTTGCCATTGTGCATTATAAAGGATGGTAATTCCCATGATTAAAGTAACTATAATTTCTAACTGCATATGGAATGGCTTCCATCACTGGGAGGAACAAGTAACAAATTCACCAATTGGACTTTTGTATTCATTTCTTTCTTCAAGGCTAATTACTTGTTTAATTAAGACATTTTTGGCTTGATCACAAATGCAATCACATAAAATATTTGATAAATTTTGCCCTTGTTCTGTTAAGGATCCATATATTTACAAAGTGTTTTCATTAGAACTTATAAAAACTAAACAACTAATTTGCTTTGAGATGATTAAAGTTTAAACAGGGAGAAATTAATAAATTTTAGAATATTCTCTATTTTATACATAAGTTCATGCATACATAAAAACCATAAGGAAGTTGAATTATTTGTGGAAATCATGATTTAGTACTTCTTTATGACTTCGTAAAATCTCCAACATGCCATTGAGTTAAAGCAATTTGTTTGGCATTTAATACATCTTAGTGCACTTAGGAAACATTTTCTTCCAGCAGCTCAAAGGTCTTCATACATATCAAGTCGGTAATTCTCACTACAGTAAAGCTAGAGTAAGGAGATAGCAAATATAATCCTCTTGATACAGCAGGCTGGGAAGCTGCTTGGAAAATCCAGTGTGCAACTGATGTGCATGTTAAACGCATTATCAGAGTGTTTGTGCACTGGTTGGAAATTATTGTGGCTACTGGCTATATGTGGCTTGTTACTTGCTTCTGGGTATCTTTTCAAAAGAAAAGAGAAAATAAGAACAATACAGTATATTGCTGAGTTTAAAGCATAAAATTGCAAACTGCTTGGGTTAACATAGACTCAATTTATTTCAGATGTTCCTGGCTGCAGTTAAAAGAAGAGCAGAAGAATTGAATTTGTGGAATAAGCAAATAAATAATAACAACGATTATAATTTATGGAGTTTCTACTCTGCATCAGACACAGTGCTGAGTATTGTACATACTTTTTTCTAATCTTTATAACTACCTTGCAAGATTGGATAATTATTCCTATTTTACAAATCAGGAAGGCGCAATTATGAGGGTTTAAGGCACATTATCCAAAGTGGTGGAGCTGGTTAATAGGACTAGGTCAGATTCACTGTTTTGAAACATGTCTTCTCTTCCCTTCTAGTTCTTTATCCTGCACCACACTCTTCTCTTTGCTCATTTCACAAGTGTTTTTTGAACATGTGCTATGCCAGGCAGATTCCAAGCACTGAATATATGATCTTGAGCAAAGCAGAGTTCCTGTCTTCATCGAACTTACCTTCTAGGCCAAAGCCTGGATTTCTACAAGGAAGCACTAAGAAACAAACAAAATAGACTTAGGTGTGAGGTGATATACCTGGGAAAAGAGAATAAAAGATGGACTGCGAATATTCTTGCTGTCCTGATTTTGTGTTAATCAGGGTAGGCTAAACATTTGCTATATTAGAAACCATGCGTGTGTCCCCAGACCTAGTTTTTCTCCCTAGGTCTGGTTTTTGGAATGCTGGTGATAAACTAAGCCTGATTTATTATATGACCATCCTGTATGGGAAAAGACCATAACTTTGGGCATCTTTGGTCAACCTTATGAGATACAGCAGGGAGATGGATGTGGTTCAGGTGGTTAGACGTCCATCTCCCATATGGAGGGACCTGGGTTTGATCCCTGAGACCTCCCGGTAGAAATTTTTAAAAAGAAAAATATAGAAGTCTCATGGGCCACCAGGCCCCGTGCGCGGGTGCTCTGCCAGGCCCCGCTAGCCACACAGCAAGATGATGGCGTAAGAGGAGAGTGACACAAAGGAGAACCAAGACAAGATGCACCAAAAATCCAGGAACTAAGGTGGCGCAGGTGGTAGGACGCCTCTCTCCCACACTGGAAGTTCTGAGGATCGAATTCCAGTGAAGACAGGAGGAAAATGATGAGAAGAGGAGGGCAGGAAACGGACACAGAGAGTTGCCCAGCGAATGGACACAGAAACAGCAAAAGCGGGTGGGGTGGGGTGGTAAAAATGGATAAAAGTAAGTAAATAAATAAATAAATCCTTAAAAAACTGTTAGGGGAGGAAGATACGGACTATAGTTAGTAGTAATACTTTGACGATGTTCTTTCATAATTTAACAAATGTTTCACAACAATGCAGGGTGTTTGTGTGGGGGGTTGATGTGTGGGAGCCCTGTATGATGATATGCATGTTCGTTTTGTAAGTTCATGATGTTTACTGGACACTTATAATTTATGTATGTTCGTATATGAATGACATACTTCAATAAATTGTTTTTTTAAAAAAAGATGGAGACTAACCAAATACTGATTTCAGAGTTGGAAAGTGCTATTATACTTTCCACTTCTTCTCCTTAGTGATTTTATTTTGCTCATATTTGTATAATCCCAGCACTAAGCACCTTACTGTGGAAAGGAGAGGTAGAACAGTTTAACGAAATGGCATGGCTGTTAGCCAGTCAAGTTTAACACTGAATCTTGGAGAATGCTCGAGGTTTAGGTGAAATATTGCAATCTATAGCCAGCATGGTGGAGATTAGGAAATGGCCTGGCAGTCTGTTCAATGTGTCCCCATGTTTCAGTCACCTGGTCCACAAGCTATTTTCCTAATCAGCTGGTAGAGCCACCTTCACCATCTATCTTATGTTTTCCCTTTTCCTTCATATCACTCCCCTGAGGCTCAATGATTCTCTTAATTGCTCTCCCCTTCCCCGGCCTATGCTGATAGGGAGGCGTAATTTCTATTGCAGGAAGGCTCAGGACAGCCATTTGGTTGGAAGGGGACCTCAGTCACTTGTTTTGGAGCTCTGCATGCATACTGTATCTACTTACAATGGGGCATTAGGAACAGAGAAGAGTCTAGGAAGCTTTTGCCACTACTACCCCAAATACCCCTGCCCTTGCCACAGGATGGTGGGGCTTCTCAGATGAATTAGCCCTGCACCCAAAAAGATAACACCCCATTATCCATTTCTCCTCATTGTCTCTGCAATTCTCATTTCCCATCCACATACACACTTTGCCAGGGGGTAAGTTTGGGCCTCAATTTTCAGGAATACTGACTATTCTATCTTGAGAATTATTGTCAGGGTCCCTGAAAAGGGAAGATTTCTGCCTACCAGCTCCCCAGGGTGGTGAAAGT
>PVKH010010751.1:0-18094 GCA_004027955.1 Chaetophractus vellerosus | reverse complement strand
CCCTACTCCAAACTTAAACCTAACCATAACCCTAAATCTAACTGCATCCCTATCCTGAACTCTAACACTAACACAAACCCAATCCCTGTCATTTATCCTAACCCTAAAACTTGCCCCAACCCTGATGAAAACACTAACCCTAACCCTAACCCTAACACTAACACTGAACTATTCCTATCCCTAATTTTAACCATTATCCTAAACCTAAATTTAACACTAAACCTAACATTAACCCTAATCCTTACACTGACACTAACCCTATGCTTTCCCTAACCCTAACACTAACCCTATCACCATCCCTAAACCTAATCCTAACTGAAAACTAACACTAACCACATCCCTATCAATAACCATAACACTAACCCAAACAAAATCCACATCCTTAATCCAACCCTAATTCTGCCCTTAATCTAATGCTAACCGTAAACCTAACCCTAACCCTAACCTTAACCTTAACCCTAATGCTAACCCTATACCTAACCCTCAACCTAACCCTAATCCTAACACAAACCCAAGCCCTAACTTTAATCCTAATGGTAACCCTAACCTATGCTTAATGCTTGCACAAACCCTAACACTAAGCCTATTCCTATCACTAATCCTAAACAAAATCCTAAATGTAAAGTTAACCATACCCTAATGTTAACGCTAAACATAAACATAAACCTAATGCTAAAACTAACTGTAACCCTATCCCTATCCCTAAGCTTAACACTAACCCTAACCTTAACACTAACCCTAATCTTAACCCTAACCCTATCCCTCACCATATCCCTAAGGGCTCACTTGTCTTCTCCTGGAGGGCTCCTCTCCAACATCAGAATTGCTTCACAAAAATCTGCTTCTCAATCTGCTGCCTTGCTTTTTATAGTTGAGACCACACCCACCAAGTGGTGGGGCTCAATGTGCCACTTACGTGGCAGTTAATGCCTCAATCACACCCAGATTAAGAGATCAGTCTACAAGCATGATTCAATTTATATTTTTGGAATTCATAATTACATAAAACTGTCAATTACACCTAAACCTATCCCTTTCCCTAAACCTAACCCTAACCCTAACACTATCCCTATCCCTAATCCTAACCCTAACCCTAACCCTAACCCTAATGCTATCCCTATCCCTATAACTAACACTAACACTATCCCTAACCCTAAACCAATCACAAACCCTAACATTAACCATAGCCATCATCATTACCCTAACACTTACCCTAACCCTAACACTAACCCTAAACCCAACCCTATCTCTATCTCTTAATGTAAACCTAACTCTAGCCCTAACCTAATGCTAACCCTAACCCCAACCCTAACTGCAACCCTAACCCTATCTCTAACCCTATCCCTAAACCTAACCCAATTTCTATCACTATCCCTATCCCTGATTCTTACCCTAACCCTAAACCTAACCCTAATGGTATCCCTGTCCCTAACCCTAACCCTAACAATAACCCTAACCCTATGGCTGTACCAGAACTTAAACCTAACCCTAAACCTAACTCTAACCTTACCCTAACCCTAACCTTAACACTAACCCTAACCATATCCTTATCCCTAACCCTAAACCTCACACCAACACAAGCCTTTCATAAATCATAACCCTAACCCTTAACCTAACATTAATGCTAACCCTAAACCTAAAAATAACCCTAACACTAAACATATTCATATCCCTAATTCTAACCATAATCCTAAACCTAAAGTTAACACTAACCCCAAGCATTACCCTAACCATATCCCTATGCCTAACTCTATCCCTATCTGTAACCCTAATCCAAACACTAACACTATCCTTATCTGTAAACCTAGCCCTAAACTTAAACCAAACCCTAACTCTAACTCTAAACCTAACTCTAACCCTATAGCTATCCCTAAATATAAACCTAATGTTGAACCTAACCCTAACTCTAAACCTAACCCTAAGGCTATCCCTAAACCTAAACCTAACCCTGAACCTAACTATAACCCTAACACTAACCCTAACCATAGCCTTAACCATAACACTAACTCTAACCTTATCCCTAAACCTAACCCTCACACAAACTCAAGCCCTATTCTTAATCTTAACCCTAACCCTTACCCTAACCCTAACTCTTACACTAACCATAACCCTAACACTTTCTCTAATCCTTACCATAAACCAAACCCTTCTTCTATTACTAATCATAGCCATTATCCTAAATGTAACATTAACCCTAACCCTAATTTGAACCCTCACCCTTAGCCTAAACTGACCCTAACCCTATTCTTATGCCTAATCTTTATTTTATTTGCATCAACACACTAAGAAATTGTTTTTATTTATTTTTGGGGGGGGGGTAATTCATATATTTTATTTTTTAATTTTTTATTTATATGTATACATTTTTAAAGATACATTGATTACAAAGATGTTACACAGAAATTTTAGGAGTTCCCATATGCCACCCTAATCTTAACACTATCCCTACACCTAACCCTAACTCTAACGCTAAGCTTAACTGTAACACTATCCCTAACCCTAACCTTAACCCTAACCCTAAGACTTTCACTAATCCTTACCATAAACCTAACCCTACCACTAATGGTATCCCTATCCTTAACCCTAACACTAAACTTAAATCTATCCATATCCCTAAACCAAACACTAACCCTAACACTAGCCTCATCCTTAATCCTAACTCTAACCCTAAAATAAACCTAATGTTATCCCTATCCTAACAATAACACTATACCTAACCCTAACCCTATCACTAACCCTAATCCTACACCAAACCATAATGATAAACCTAAAGCAAGCCCTATCTGTAATGCTAAACCTAAACCTAACCCTTACCATAATGATAAAATTAAGGCTAACGCAAACCCTAAACCTAATGCTAACCTTAACCCTAACCCTAACCCTAACCTTACCCCTAATGCTAACCCTAACCCTAAACATAAACCTAATACTAACCCTAAGGCTAAACTTGAAAATGAAACCTAACCCTAACACTAACCCCAACCCAACCCTAACTCAAACATTAACCTTAACCATAAGTTTAACCCTAGTGCTATTCTTAACCCTAACCCAAAACCTAATCCCAACCCTAAACCTAACAATTATCCTATCGCTATCACTAAACCTAACCCTAAAACTAACCCCTAACCATAACCCTAACTCTAACACTAACTCTTACCCTAATGCTAACCCTAATCCTATCCCTATCATTAACCATAAACCTAACATTAAACTTAACCTATACCTATTTGCATCACTAAACTTAACCCTAACCCTAACCTAACTTTAAACCAATCCCAATCCCTAGCCTTAACCCTCTTCCTGACCTTAATCCCAACCATAAACCTATCCCTAATGTTAACCTGACATTAACCCTAACACTAACCATAACACTAACCCTGTTCCTGTCCCTAATCCAAACCATAATCCTATCCCTATTATTAACCATAACCCTAACATTAACCTTAACATAAACCTATTACTATCACTAACCCCAACCCTAACCCTAACGTCAACCCAAACCCTAACCCTAACCTAAACCTAACCCCATTCATATATCTAACCCTACACTAACACTAACCATAACCCTCAATCTATTCCTATCACTAATCCTAACCAAAACCCTATCCCTAACGTTAACCATAATCCCAACCTTAAAACTAACCATATTCCTGTACCTAATCCTAACCATAACCCTATCCCTAACTTAACCCTAAAACTAACGTTAACCCTAACCATAACCCTAACACTACTTTAACCCTATTCCTAGCACTAACACTAACCCTACTCTAACACTATCACTATCCCAAACCCTAACCCTAACCTTAACCCTAGCCCTATTGCTATCCCTAAATGTAAATCTATCCCTATCACTCACACTAACACTAAAGCTAACACTAACCTTAAACCTATCCCTAAACCTAACCATAACCCTATCACTGTCCCTAAACCAAAACCTGATCCTAAACTTAAACTTAACCCTAACCCTAACACTATCCCTATACCTAACCCTAAACCTAACACTAAACCTAAACCTATTGCTATCTCTAAATCTAAACCTTACCCTAACTGTAACCCTAATGCTAACCTAACCCTAACCCTAAACCTAACCACAACCCTATCACTACCCTACCCTATCCATAAACCTAACACTAGTACAAAACCAAGCCCTATCCTTTAACAATCCCTAACCCTAACTTAATCCTAAAGCTAACACGAACACTAACACTAAGCCTACTCCTATCACTAATCCTACTCAAAACCCTAAACGTAGTTAACTCTACCCTAATGTAATAATACTAAATGTAACCTTAACCCTAACCTAAACCTAACTGTAAACCTATCCCTATCCATCAACTTAAAACTAAACCTAACCTTAACCCTAAACCTAATGCTAACCCTAATCTTAACCCTAACCCTATCCCTCACCATATCCCTAAACCTAAACCTATCCCTAAACCTAACCCTATCCCTATCCCTAATCCTAACCCTAAAACTAACCCTAACTGTAACCCTAAAACTAACACTAAACCTACCCTATCCATAAACCTAACAGTAAAACAAACCCAAGCCCTATCCTTAATCCTAACCCTAACCCTATCCCTATCTCTAACCTTAACACTAACCATAACACTAAAAGTAATCCTAACCCTAATGCTAACTTTAATCCTAACCATAAACCTATCCCTCACCATATCCCTATCACTAAACCTATCACTAAACCTAACCCTATCCCTATCCCTCTCCCTAACCCTAACCCTAACCCTAAAACTATCCTTATTCCTATTCATATTCCTAACCCTAAACCTAAAACTAATCCAAATGCTACCCCTAGGCCTAAACCTAACCCTAACAATAACCCTAACCCTATCACTATCCCTAAATCTAAACCTAAACCTAACTCTAATCATAAAACTAATGCTAATGCTAACCCTAATCCTATTTCTATCCCTAAATCTAAATTTAACACTAATCCTAACCAGAACCCTAACGTTAAACCTAATCCTAACCCTTATCCTAACCCTAACCCTACCATAAAACCTGTCCCTAACCCTAACCCTAACAATATCACTATCCCTAAAACTAAACCTAACCCCAACCCTAACAGTAACACTAACCCTAACCCTAATCTTATCCCTATCCCTAACACTAACCCAAACCCAATCCCTATCATTAATCCAAACCCTAACTCTTACCCTAACCAGGTGTAAACACTATCCCTAAACTTAACCCTAACACTAACACTATTCCTATCCCTAATCCTAACCATTATCCTAAACCTAGCATTTACACTAAACCTAATGTTAACCCTAACCCTTACCCTAACACTTAACCTGTCCCTGACCCTAAAACTAACCCAATCACTATCCCTAAACTGAAACCTAACCCTAAACCTAACACAAACCCTATCCCTATCACTAACCCTAACACTAACCCAAACCTAATTCCTATCCTTAATCCTAACCCTAATTCTGCCAATAACCTAAAGCTAACCCTAACCCTAACCCTAACCCTAACACTATTCCAATCCCTAAACCCTAACACTAACCCAAACCCTATCCCTATTCTTAATCATAACCCTAACCCTTATGCCAACCCTAATGCTAACCCTTATTCTAACCCTACCCTATTCATAAACCTAACACTAACACAAACCCAAGTCCTAGCTATTAAACTAACCCTAACCCTAACCTAACCCTAACACTAACACAAACCCTAACACTAAGCATATTTCTATCACTAATCCTAAAGAAAATCCTAAACGTAAAGTTAACCATACCCTAATGTTAACCCTAAACGTAAACCTAACCCTAAACCTAACCCTAATGTTAATCCTATCTCTATCATCCCTATCCCTAACATTAACTCAAACCCAATCCCTATCCTTAATGGTAACCCTAAACCTTACCCTATCCCTAACGCTAACCATAAAACTAACACTATTCATATCCCAAATCCTAACCCTAAGCCTACAACTAAACATAATGCTATCCCTAACCCTAACCCTGACCCTAACCTTAACCATAACCATAACATTAACCATAACCATAACCCTAACCCTATCACTATTCCTAAATCTAACCCTAAACTTAAACCTAACCCTAATGCTAACCCTAACCTTAACCCTAAACATAACCCTAAACCTAACCGTAACACTTATCTTATCACTAACCTTAACTGTAAACATAACCCTAGCCCAAACACAAACCCTAGTCATAACCCTTAGTTTAAGTCTAACAATAAGCCATAACACTATCCCTTAGCCCTAACCCTAATGCTAACCCTAACCCTAACCCTAACTCTAAACCTAACCCTATCCCTATCCCTAAACCTAACCCTAACAGTAACCCAATCCCTATCCCTTAACCTAACACTAAACCTAACCCCATCCATTTCCCTAATCATTACCATAAATCTAACCCTAACCCTAATGCTGTCACTAAACCTTACCCTAACCCTAGCCTTCACCATATCTCTAACCCTAACACTATCCCTAAACCTAACCCTAACCCTAACACTATCCCTAACCCTAATGCTATTCCTATCCCTACAATTACCCTAACCCTAACTCTAACCCTATCACTATCCCTAAATCTAAACCTAACCCTAAACCTAATGTTAACCCTAACATTAACCCTAACCATAACCCTAACACTAAATCTATTTGTAATGGTTTGACAGTTTTATCTAATTATGAATTCCAAAAATATAAATTGCATCATGCTTGTAAAGTGATCTGTTCATCTGGGCAAGTTTGGGTTATGATTAGAGCATTGACTGGTCTGTGTCAGTAGGGCATTGAGCCTCACACTTCAGTGGGTGTGGTCTCAAGTATAAAGGACAAAGCCAAATACAGAGGGAGAGTTTTGAGAAGCAGATTTTTGAGATGCAGTTCTGATGTTGGAGCGGGCCATTCACCTGATAGTCTACAGCTGACCTTGTGGAAGATGTGCTAAACCCAGAGAGAAATGCAGCTCTGGCAGGAGAGGAACCCAAAGGCCTGAGCCCTGGCAGGCATCAGCAGCTGTCTTGTTCAGACATGTGGACTTAGGTTAAGGAAGAAACTTATGCTTTGTGGCGTGGTAAATGTAAGCTTCTACCCCAAATAAATACCCTTTTAAAAAAACAACCAATTATTGGTATATTTTGCAAAGACACCTCTTTAGTGGACTACTACACTATCCCTAAACCTAACCCTAACCCTATCGCTATCCTTATACCTAAACCTAAAACCTAAACTTAACACTAACCTTAAACCTAACACTAACCCTAACCCTAACCCTAACCCTATCCCTATACCTATACTTAACACTACCCCAAAACCAAACCCAATCCATAATCCTAACCCTAACCCTTACCCTAACATTAACCCAAACCTAATCCTAACCCTAATGCTGAACTTAACCCTAAACCTAAACATAACCCTAACCCTAACCCTAACACTATTGCTAATCCTATCCCTAAACCTAAGTCTAACTCTAACCCTAAGCATAACTGTATCCCTTCCACTAACCCTAACACTAAACCTAATGCTAACCATATCCCTAATCCTAACCCTAAAGCTAAACCTAACCTTAAACCTAACCCTAACCCTAAATCTAATGCTAATCTTAACCATAAACTTAAACCTAGCAGTAACCCAATCCCTATCCCTTACCCTAACACTAAACCTAACCCTATCCTTTTCATGAATCATTACCATAAAACCAACCCTAAATCTCATTATATCACTAAACCTTACCCTAACCATAACACTCACCTTATCCCTAAACCTAACCCTAACTTTAACCCTAACTCTATCCCTATCCCTAATGATAACCCTAACATTAAATCCTAACCCTAACCCTAATGCTATTCCTATGCATAAACTTACCCTAACCCTAACCATAACCCTATCACTATACCTAAATCTGAACCTATCCCTAAACCTAACTGTAACCCTAACATTAACCTAACCATGTATCTTGCTTAGTTTTCAAAACTGAAGAACATTATGAATTCACAGTTAGGAAAAACCCACAGTTTTCACATTAATTCTAAGTGAAAACAAGTCAAAATAGTTAATGGAACCATTAACTTGCTTAGTTTTCAAAACTGAAGGACAGTCTGCATTCACAGACATTTAGGTAAAACCAGTGTTGTGGCATTGATTATAAGTGAAAACATGTGCATAGCAGTCACTGAAACAAATATCTGCATTTGTTTTCAAAACTGAAGAAAATGCTGCCTTCACAGTGCAATAGGTAATCCCAGGGTTTTGGCATTGATTTTAAATGTTAAGAAAGATATAGCAGTCAATTAAACCAGAGTCATTCTTAGTTTTCAAAAGTGAAGAACATACTGCATTTACAGTGATTTAGAGAAAAACACTGTGTTGACATTGATTTTTAAATGAAACCAAGTACATAGGAGCCAATGTAACCAGGATCTGGTTAAGTTTTCAAAACTGAAGAACACACTGCTTTCACAGAGCATTTGGTAAAACCAGTACCTTGAAATAGATTGTAATTAGAAAGAAGTACATAGCAGTCAATGAAACAAATATCTGGCTTAGTTTTCAAGACTGGAAAAGATGCTGCATTCACAGAGCATTAAGGAAAACCAGTATTTCAACACGGATTGTAATTGTAAGCAAGTGCATAGCCCTCACGATTCCAGTATCTGGTTTAGATTTCTAAATTGAAGAACATGTCACATTCAGAGGGCATTAGGTTTAAGCACTTCTTTGAATTGATTCAAAGAAACAAGTGTATAGCAGTCAATGAAACCAGTTTGAACAAGTGCATAACAATCAATGAAACACGTATATGGCTGATTTTTCAAAACAAAGATCATTCTTCATTCACAGAGAATTTGGTAAAACCAGTGAATTGACACTGATTGTAAGTGGCAACAAGTGCATAGTGGTCAATGAAACCATTGTTAGGCTTAGTTTTCAAAACTGAAGAACTAATGCATTTACCAAGCCTTAGGTAAGACCAGTGTTTGGGCACTGATAATAAGTGAAAAGAAGTTCATAGGAGTCAATTGAACCAGTAGCTGACTTAGTTTTCAAAACTGAAAAAAATACAGCATTCACAGAGCATTAGGTGCAGCCAGTACTTTTTAATTGATTGTAATGGAAAACAAGTGTATAGCCATCAATGAAACTGGTATCTGCCTTAGTTTTCCAAACTGAATAACATACTGCATTTGCAGAGCCTTATGTAAACAATTGTTTTGATACTATTGTAAGGGTAAAGAAGTGCATAGCCATCAATGACACAAGGAAAAGGCTTAGTTATTAAAAGTGAAGAACATATCGCAATGGGGATAACCAATGTTTTGACATGGATTGTACGTGAATACAAGTGCATAGCAGCCAATGAAACCAATGTCTGGCTTTGGTTTCAAAACTGAAGAACATACTGCAATTTTAGGGCATTTCTTAAAGCAGTAATGGACAGTGGTCATAAATGAAAATAAGAGCATAGCAGAGAATGAAACCAGTATCTTGCTTAGGTTTCAAAACTGAAGATGATACTGCATTCATAGAATATTAGGTAAACCAGTGTATAGACACTCATTGTAAGTGTAAACAAGTACATAACAGTCAAAAAACTAAGACTTGGCTTGGTTATCAAAACAAAAGTACATATCACTTTCAAGAGTGTTAGGTTTAAGCAGTTTTTTAAATTCATTGTAAGTTTGAACAAGTGCACAGCAGTCAATGAAAGCAGTATATGTCTGCATTTTCAAAACAAAGACCATACTGCATTCACAGGGCATTAGGTAAAACCAGTGATTTGACATTGATTGTAATTTGAAACAAGTGTAGAGCAGTCAATGAAACCAGTAACTGGATTATTATTAAAAGTGAAGAACATCTTGTACTCACACAGAATGTTTGATTAGTGTTTTGACCTTTATTGTAAGGGAAAACAAGGCATAGCAGTCAGTGAAACCAAGATGTTGCTTGGGTTTCAAAACTGAAGAAGATACTGCATTCACAAAGCATAAGGTAAAACCAGTGGTTTGACATTTATTGTAAGTGAAATCAAGTGCATAGCAGTCAATGTAATGAGTTCTGCAATGCTTTTCAAAAATGAACTTCACACTGGATTCTCTGAACCTTAGTTAATACCAGTGTTTTGACCTTGTCTGTACATGAAAACAAACACAAAGCAGTTAATGAAACATGTATCTTTCTTAATTTTAAAAATTGAAGAAGATTCTGCATTCAATGAGCATTAAGCAAAACCATGTTCTACTTTCCTTGCAATTAAAATCAAGTGCATAGCAGCCAAGGAAACATATATCTTGCTTACTTTTCCTAACTGAAGAAAATACTGCATTCACAGAGCATTAGATAAAACATAATGAAATTGAGTACAAGTGGATACAAGTGCTTAGCTGTCAATGGAAAATCTGGCTTAGTTTTCAAAACTGAGGAATATACTGCACTAACAGAGTATTCGGTAAAAGCAGTATTTTGACACTGATTCTAAATGAAAACAAGTGTGTATTAGACAATAAAGCCAGAAACTTTCTTAGATTCCAAAAGTGAAGAACACCCTGCATTCACAGATTATTATGGAAAACAAGTGTTTTGGTATTGACTGTAAATGAAAACAAATGCAGAGTCGTCAAAGAAACCATTGACAGTCTTAGTTTTCAAAACTAATGAATATATTGCATTCAGAGGGCATTAGGTATAACAGGGTTTCAATCTTGATTGTAAGTAGAACTAGTGCAAAACAGTAAATTTAAGCAGTATCTGTCTTAGTTTTCCAAGCTGCAGAATATAGCACATTCACAGAATGTTTGGTAAAACCAGTGATCTGACCTTGATTGTAAGTGAAAAAAAGTGCATAACCATCAATGAAGTCAGTATCTGGCTTTATTTTTGGAACTGAAGAACATTCTGCATTTTCATGGCATTTGCTAAAGCCAGGCTTTTTACACTGATTGTAATTGAAAACAAGAGCATAGCAGTCAATGAAACCAGTATTTGACTTTGTTATCAAAACTGAAGAATATAACTCATTCACAGAGCATTAGGTAAAGCCATTTTTGACAGTCACTGTAGTAAAAACAAGTGCATAGCAGTAAATGGATCATGTAGCTTGATTAGTATAAAAAACAGAAGAACATACTGCATTCACAGAGCATTAGGTTAAACCATGTTTTGAAATCATTTGCAGGAGAAAACAAGTGCATAGCAGTCATGGAAACCAGGATCTGGAATAGATATTAAAACTGAAGAACATATCGCATTCAAAGAGAATTATGTTTAGCCAGTGTTTTTCATTGATTGTAAGTGAAAACATGGTCATTGCAGTCAAGGAAACCAGGATCTGGCTTATTATTAAAAGTGATGATACTATTGTATTCACAGAGCATTATGTTAAATCCTGTTTTGACCTTGATTGCAAGGGAAAACAGGGGCAAACCAAACCCACAATCTGGCTTTGGTTTCAAACCTGAAGAAGATACCGCATTCATAGAGTATTAGGTAAAAGCAGTGTTATGACATTTATTGTAAGTGAAATCAAGTTCATACCAGTGAATGTAATGATTACCTGGCCTGGTTTTCAAACTGAAAGTCATACTGCATTCTCTAAGCCTTAGTTAATACCAGTTTTTGACACTGACTGTACATTAAAACAAATACAAAGCAGTCAATGTATCATGTGTCTTTATTAGGTTTCAAAACAGAAGAACATACTTTATTCACAAAGATTTAGGTAAAACTAGTGTTTCAACCTTGATTGTAATTGAAAACAAGTGCATAGGAACCATTGAGACATGTCTTTCTTAGTTTTCAAAAATGAAAAACATATTTCACTCATTGTGATTTAGGTAAAAACCCATGTTTTGACATTGAGTGTATGTTAGAACAAGTGCCAAGGTGCCAATGAAACACGTATCTCCCTTAGTTTTCAAAACGGAAGAACATACTGTATTCATTGAACTTTATGTAAAACCAGTGTTTTGATATTGATATAAGTGAAAATAAGTGCATGGCATCCAATGAAACATGTATCTTAGTTTGCAAATCTGAAAAACATCCTGCATTAATATAACATTAGGTAAAATTAGTGTTTTGACATTCCTTGAATGTGAAAACAAGTGTCTACCAGCCAGTGGAACATGTATCTTGCCCAGTTTTCAAAACTGAAGAACATTCTGAATTCACAGATAGTTAGGAAAATGCCACCATTTTCATGTTAATTGTAAGTGAAAACAAGTCAAAACAGGTAATGGAACCATTAGCTTGCTTAGTTTTCAAAACTGAAGGACAGTCTGCATTCACAGACCTTTAGGTAAAACCAGTGTTGTGACATTGATTATAAGTGAAAACGTGTGCATAGCAGTCACTGAATCAAGTATCTGCATTCATTTTCAAAACTGAAGTAAATGCTGCATTCACTGTGCAGTAGGTAAAACAGGGTTTTGACATTGATTGTAACTGAAAAGAAGGTTATAGCAGTCAATGAATCCAGAAACATTCTTAGTTTTCAAAAGTGAAGAACATACTGCATTCACAGTGATTTAGAGAGAAACAGTGTGTTGACATTGATTTTAAGTGAAACCAAGTGCATAGGAGACAATGTAACCAGTTAACAGGCTTAGTTTTCAAAACTGAAGATCATACTTCATTTTCTGAGTCTTGGTTAAAACCAGTGTTTTAACATTGATTGTACATGACAACTAGTATAAAGCATTGATCAAACATGCATCTTTCTTAATTTTCAAAACTGAAAAATATATTTATTCAGAGTGTTAGGTAAAACAAGTATTTCAACATACAGTGTTAGTGAAAAAAAGTGCATACCAGCTAATGAAACATGCATCATGTTTAGTTTTCAAAAATTAAGAGAATACTGCACTCACAGGTTAATAGGTGAATCTAATATTTTGACATAGATTGAAACTGAAATGAAGTGCATAGCAGATAATGGAATGAGTATCTGTCATAGTTTTCAAAACTGAAGAACCTACTGCATTCACAGAGCTTTTTGTAAAACCAGTGTTTTCATAATGATTATAGTGAAAACAAAAGCATAATAGTCAATGAAACTGGTATCTCCCTTAGTTTTCAAAACTGAAGAAAATACTGCATGCACAGTGCATTAGGTAAAACCAGTGTTTTTACTTTGCTTATATGTGAGACAAGTGACTAGCAGTCAATGCAACCAATATCTTGATTAGTTTTCAAAACTGAAGATCACACACCATTCACAGAATGCTAGGTAAAATCAGGTATTGACCTTGATTGTAAGTGAAAATAAGTGTATATCAGTCAATGGAACTAGCATCTGGCTTAGTTTTCAAAATTGAAGTTCACACTGAATTCACAGATCATTTAGCGAAACCAGCATTTTATCTTTCATTGTTAATGAAAACAGTGCATAGCAGATAATGGAACCAGTATCTGGCTCAATTCTCAAAACTGGAGATCATATTTCATTCTCTGAGCCTTAGTTAAAACCAGTGTTTTTACATAGATTGTACATGAAAACAAGTACAAAGCAATCAATGAACCATTTATCTTTCTTAATTTTCAAAACTGCAAAGTGTACTCTCTTCACAGAATGTTATGTAAGATTGTAAGTGATAAGAACTGCAGAACAGTCAATGAAACCAGTATTTGACTTAGCTTTCAAAACTGAAATACACATGCATTCACAGTGCTTTAGATAAAACCAGTGTTGACACTGATTGTAAGTGAAAACAATTGCATAATAGTCAATGCTACCAGCATCTTTCTTAGTTTTGAAACCTGAAGTTCATACTGCTTTCAGAAATATTTGGTAAAACCAGGATTTTGACATTGGTTATAAGTGAAAACTAGTGCATATCTGTCAATGAACCAGTATCTGTCTTCTTTTTCAAACGTGAAGAACATACTGCATTCAGAGGTCATTATGTAAAACCTGGGTTTTGACAATGATTGTAAGTGAAAACAAGTACAAAACAGTCAATGAAACCAGTATCATGCTTACTTTCAGCAACTGACTATTATACTGCAATCAGAGTTTGTGAGGTAAAATCAGTATTTTCACATTGTAAGTGAAAAGAAGTACATAGCAGTCAATGCAATCAGTTACTGGGTTAGTTTTCAAAAATGAAGAACATAAAACCTTTAATGAATAGGTAAAACAAAGGTTTAAAAATTGGTTATAAGTGAAAAAAGTGCATAGCAGTCAAAGAAACCAGCATCTCCTTTGTTTTCAAAATTGCAGAACATAGCACATTCACAGACTCTTAGGGAAAACAAATGATTTCACATTGAGTGTAATTGAAAATATGTGCATAGCAGTCAAATAGACTATGATCTGTCTTATTTATTAATACAGAAAAATGTGTCACATTCACAGAGCATTAGGTTTAAACAGTGTTTTGAAGTGATTGGAAGTGAAAGAAAGCACATAGCATTCAATGAAACTGGGAACTGCCTTAGTTATCAAAACTGAGGAACATATTGCATTCACATAGCATTAGCTAAAACCACAGTTTTCACACTGATTGTATGTGAAAACAATTGCAATGAAACCAATATCAGGCTTAGATTTCAAAACAAAATAACATACTACATTCACCGAGCCTAAGGTAAAACAGTGTTTGGACATTGGTTGTAAGTGAAAACAGGTGGTTATCAGTCAAAGGAACTAATATCTGGCATTCTTTCCAAAATTGAGACCATAATGCATTCACAGATCATTAGGAAAACCAGTGCTTTGACACAGACTGAAAGTGAAATAAAGTGCAAATCCATCAATGAAACTGGTATCTTGTTTAGTTTTCCAAACTGCAGAACATGGCACATTCACAGAGCATTAGATAAAATGAATGTTTTTTTCATTGATTTTAAGGAAAAGCAAGTGTATTGGAGTCAGTGAAGCCAGTATCTGGCTAAGTATTAAAAAATGAGGAATATAAAGCAGTCACAGGGCTTTAGATAAAACCAGTGTTTTGACACTGATTGTATATGAAAACAAGTACATAGTAGTTAATGAAACCAGTAAATGTTTAGTTTTCAAAACTGAATAATATACTGTTTTGAAAGGGTGTTAGTTCAAACCAGTGTTTCACACTGATTTTAAGTGAGAAGATGCATAGCAGTCAAAGCAACCAGTATCTGGCTTAGTTTACAAAACTGAGGAAAATACTGCATTCACAGAGCATGAGGTAAAACCAGGGTTTCAACTTTGATAGTAAGTAAAAAAGGTGTATAGCAGTCAATAAAACCAGTATCTGGCTTCATTTATAAAACTGAAGACCATACTAAATTCACAGAGCATTAGGTAGAACCTGTGATTTGACATTGATTGTAAGTTAAAACAAATATATAGCAGTCAATGAAAGCAGTATCTGGATTAGTTTTCAAAACTGAAGAACATAATGCATTCACAGAGCAATAGCTAAAGCCAGTGTTTTGATATTGAGTGTAAGTGAAAATGAATGCATAGCAGTCAATGAATGCCAGATCTGGTTTCATTACCAACACTTAAGACCATAAACTTTCACAGAGAATTAGGATTAACCAGTGTTTTGAATTTATTGTAAGAGAAAATAAGTGCATAGCCATCAATGAAAATGGTATCTGTTTAGTTTTTTAAAAGTAAAGAAAATGAATTACTCTCAGAATGTTAGGTAAAACCAGTGTTTTTACATTGATTGTAAGTGAAAACAAGTTAAAAAAAGATAATCAAACCAGAATTTGGCTTAGTTTTCAAAACTTAATATCATACTGCCTTAAAAGAGCATTAGGTAAAGCCAGTATCTTCACACTGATGGTAAGGGAAAAGAAGGACATAATATTCAATGCAACCAGTATCTGTATCTGGATTAGTTTAAAAACTGCAAATATAGTGCATTCACAGAGCATTAGGTAAAAGCAGTGATTTGACATTGAATGTAAGTGAGAAAAGTGCATAGCAGTCAGGAAAACCAGTATCTGGCTTCATTTTCAAAACTTCATTTTCAAATGCAGTATATACTGCATTCACAGAGGCTTAGGTAAAACCAGTTATTTGACATTGATTGTAAGTTAAAACAAGTGCATAGCCATCAATGAAAACAGTATATGGTTTCGTTTTCATAACTGAGCCACATACTACATTCACAGATCCTTAGGTAAAACTAGTGTTTTGACATTAAAGGTAAGGGAAAACAAGAGCATAGCCATCAATGAAACCAGATCTGGCTTAGTGTTCTGAACTGAACAAGAAACCACATTCACTGAGTGTTAGATAAAAACAGTGATTTAATGTGGATTCTAAGTGAAAACAAGTTAATGGCTGTCGATGTTACCATGATCTGGCTTAGGTTTCTAAAATGAAGAACATACTGCATTCACAGAGTTTTAGGTAAAAGCAGTGTTTTGACATTGATTGTAAGTGGAAACCAGTGTATAGCATTCTGTGAAACTGGAATCTGGCTTAGTTTTCAGAACTGAAGAACAAACTGCAAGCACATAGTATTAGGTAAAACCAGTGTTCCAAAATCAATTTTAAGTGAAAACAAGTGCATAGCAGGAAATGAAATCATTATCTGTCATAGCTTTCTGAACTGAAAAACACTTCTATTCACAGATGGATAGGTAATACCAGTATTTTTGTATTGACTTTAAATGAAAATAAGTTCATAGCAGACAATGAATTTAGGATCTGGCTTAGTTATCCAACAGAATAAATTATCACATTCAAGAACATTAGGATTAACCAGAGTTTTGAATTGATTGTAAGTGAAAACAAGTGCATAATACTCAATGAAACCAGTATCTGGCTTTGTTTTCAAAACTGAGGATTGTAAAGCATTTACAGAGCATTATGGAACACATTGTTTTGACAATGATTGTAAGTTAAAATACATGCGTAGACATCAATGGCACCAGTATGTGGCTTCATTTTCAAAACTGACCAAAATACAGCATTCACAAGCTGTTAGCTAAAACCAGTATTTTGATACTGAGTGTAAGTGAAAACAAGTGCACAGCAGACAATGAACCAGTATACAGCTCAGATTTCAAAGCAGAAGAACATACAGCATTCATCAAGCATAAGGTAAAATGAGTATTTGATATTGAATGTAATTGAAAGCAACTAGATAGCAGCCGATATAATCAATATGGGATTTGTAATCAAAACTGAGAGTATATGGTATTCACAGTTCTTTAGGTAAAACCAGTGATTTCTCACTGATTGTAAATGAAAACAAGTGCATAGCTGTCAAAGTAACTAGTTTCTTTCTTACTTTTCAATACTGAAGAACATACTGCATTCACAGAGCATTAGGTAAAACCTGTGTTTTGACATCGATTTTAAGGGAAAACAAGTGAATAGCAGTCAATGAAACCAGGATTTAGCTTATTATTATACCTGAAGAACATATCACATTCACAGAGATTTAGGTTTAAGCAGTGTTGTCACATTGACTGTAAGAGGAAACAAGGCCACAGCAGTCAATGAAACTAGTTCTGTCTTAGTCTTCAAAATTGAAGAATATACTGCATTTACAGAGTTTTAGGCAAAACCAGGGTTTCAGCATTGATTGTATGTGAAAGCACGTACATGGAAGTCAATGACAACAACATCTGGCTTAGGTTTAAAAACTGCAGCACAATGCACATTCATAGAGCATTAGGTAAAATTATTGATACTGATTGTAGGGGAATTCAAGTGTATAGCAGGCAATGAAACCAATAACTGGCTTAGTTTCCTAAACTGAAGAATATACTCCATTTACAGAGTGTTAGGTAAAACCAGTGTTTTGACATGGATTGTAAGGGAAGACAAGGGCATAGCTGTCAATGAAACCAGTATCTGGACTAGTTTTCAAAATTGAAGAACATACTGAATTCACAGAGCCATAAGGTTACACTGGTTTTGTCATTGATTGTAAGTGAAAATAAGTGCATAGCAGACAATGAAACTAGGATCTGGCTCAGTTATCCAAACTGAAAAATATATGACAGTCACAGAGACATATGTTTAAACAGTATTTTGAATTGATTGTAATTGAAAACAAATGCATAGCAGTTGTTCTAGTCAGGGTTCTCTCGGGAAACAGAATCAACACGAGATCTCTGTTAAAAATATAAGATTTTATAAGAGTCTCTCACATGACC
>PVKH010010750.1:0-18104 GCA_004027955.1 Chaetophractus vellerosus | reverse complement strand
GGAGTGAGCCGCCGCCGCGGAGGGCTGACTCAGTGCGTCGCCGCAGAGATGGGGGGAGACAAGAAGCGAACATAGAGAAACACAGAAGAATGGACACACACTAAGAGCAAGCAGAAGGGGGCAGGGGATGTGAAATAAAAAAAAATTAAAAAAAAAAAAAGAAATTTATAACTGTGTATTTCCATTTTGCTCCTCCAGGCCTTTGTACTATTTTTGTATTAATTTTAATTCTAAATGTACATGATGCATAATATATGGTTATTGCTTTTGATATAAGCAAATAAAAAACTGAAAAAAAATTCTTTTATATTTTCTCACATACTGACCTTTCCTGTGCTCTTCATTGCTTTGTGCAGATTAACATTTCCATTTGGTTTTATTTTCCTTCTTCCTGAAGGACTTTATTTCCTGTAGTGATACTGTATTGAGTATGAATTTTCTCAGCTTTTATAAGTTTAAATAGGTTTTTATTTCACCTTCATTTTCAAAAGATATTTTTGCTAATTATAGAATTCTGGGTTGGCAGTTATTTTCCTTTTTGCATTTTAAAAATGTTGTTCCATTGTTTTCGGCTTGCATTATTTCGTAAGTGAAGTCTGCTGTTATATAACATCTCCACCCCTACCCCCACCCCCTACATAATGTGTCCTTTTTTCTGTGACTGCTTTTAAGCTTTTTTTTCTCTATCCCTAGTTTACATTAATTTTATTATGATTGGACTTTGTATAGTTTTCATGTTTCTTATTCTTGGGTTTTGTTGAACTTCCTGGATTTATGGATTTATAGCTTTTACCTAATTTGGAATATTTTCTGTCTTTATTATTTCAAATATTTTTGTGCCCAACTTCCTTTCTGGGACTTCAGTTATCTTTATGTTAAGTTGCTTGATATGTTACCACAGCTCTCTGATGCTCCATTTATTTTTATTTCACTCTTTTTTCCTATGTGTTTCATTTTATATAGTTTATAGTGTTATGCCTTTATTTTCACTAACGTTTTATTCTGTAAGACCTATTCTTTCTCAATCTCACCCAGGGTAATTTTATTTAATTATTGCAGTTCTCTTTGCTAGAAGTTCAGTTTTTTAAAAATCTTCTCTCCCCAACATGCTCATGCTCTCTCCTACCTTCTTTAACATATGGAACATAATTATTTTAGTTGTTTTATTTTTATTTTCTACTAAATCTATCACCTATACCATCTATGAGTAATTTTCTAAAAATTACTTTTTCTCCTGGTAATGGGTCATGTTTTCCTCCTTCTTTGCATAATCTTGGTGATTTATGATTTGATGCTACCATATGTGATTTTTATATTGTGGGTTACTAGATTTTTTGGGGTGTAATCCTTTAAATAATTGCGAGCTTGGTTCTGGGATGCGGTTCAGTTACCTAGAAGCAAATTTGGTCTTTTAGGAGTTTTCTTAGTGAGGATTCGGAACAACCTTTACTCTAGGCTACTTTGCCATTCACAGAGGCAATACCATTTTGAGAACATTAATCAATGCTCTATGTATTAAGAGGTCTTTCTACTCTGGCTGATGAGAACAGAAGTTATTTATGGACCCATGTGGTCTTCAAGAATTGTTCTGCCTAGTCCTTTCTGATGGTTCTTTTCCTGGCCTTACACTCATGTGCAGATCAGTACTCAGCCAAGGACTTAAGGGAAATATTTCTGCAGCTCCCCAGTGCTCTTCTTCTTTGTAGCAATCTCCTCATTGGTATTTTACTCTTAAAATTCTAGCTCCTGTGGCTGCCCAAACACTAAATTCTGTCTCTAAAATTCAACAAGACTGTTGTCTCTGTTTTCGTTCCTCTCCCTGAGCTGTGTGGGCCTGGAAAATTTCTGTAGGCGGTGAGCTGGGACACTTGTAAGACTCAAATAATTTGTTCAGTGATGCCTCTTGTCTAATTTCCATTTCATCTCATCTTTTGTCTGATATTTTTCAATTATTTTATATAGTAGGTTAAATTCAGTACCTCTTATTTCATCATGGCATAATGCTTTTTAAATGCAATAAAAGGAAGTTAGTGTAAGGATACAAGGACATATCACAAAACTCAAAGGCAAAAATATAAACAAGCCTTAGGAATAAGGAATTTACAACCTTCAGCTTCCCAGTCAATGCTTTCTTCCCAAATCTCTTATTTCTGCATCTGTCTGCCATTCTCAGTCTCTACAGACTTGCTTTCTCTGCTTCTCTGCACTTCATGATTAAATGAGTCTACTCTACAACTGCCACATTTACATATTATTGTTCTAATCACTTGTAGAGACTTTACTTGGGGTACTTTCCTTTTCAAAATGAATTTATTAGCAAAGTAATTGAAACTACTAGAAAACATATTAAGTACTATTTAAACAATATGAAGTATTTTAAATAATAATTTTAATGTTATCAAATCTTGATGAATTTAGATAGTGGTTAGTAGGTAAGAATACTAATTAGAATTCATATTTAATATGGCAGTATAGTTAATGTCAAAAAATTCCCCACATTATGTGCTATACTTGCTCGGTTTAAAGTCTCACTCACTTTACAGAACAGTTGTTGATTACTTTGCAGTTGTTGATTACTTTGTTGAACTACTCATAATGATGACTTTATTTGTTCTTGAGTGATTACAACTAATTGAGAACACATATGTGTCCTCAAATAATAAAATTTCCTGCCATTGTGTATTACTTTTTTTACTCTGTCTTCAATTTTATGCTACCTTCCATTTTCCAATTGTCTTCATTATTAAGACTTTTCTGGAAGCTGTCATATCTTCTCAACTTCATCTTAACTAAATTATTTGGTGTTGACAACAATTCTTGCATTTGAACAGTTTATTAAATGCATAGCATATTAACTGTCTTTGTAATAAATTACTCCACCATTTGACATTTACTACTGATTTTTGCCTGCCATAAAATTTGATATTACTTCTTTATTTATTACTAGTTAATACCTGATTTGGAATAAAAACAAAGTATAAAACTTCACCTTCTAGGGAAACTTCAGGAAACGTAGAAATATAACTGGATTGAGAATTTTTGTAAAACTACATCTTTAGGGGTTTTTGGATGAAAGTGCATGAGAGGTTATGCCAGGCATGCAGTGATTATTCAAAATATTGGTTGAATGAATAAATGAATGAATATTGATTGCAATGTGAGCGATCCCCTTTCATAATTTAACCACGAATCTCACTGAAGGGCAGATACATCATTTGCAAATATTCAGCAATAATATATTTGATTATATTCTTACTCTACAACCTGGCTGTCTTTCCTAATTTTTCCCAGTTTGTAAAGTTAAGCTTGCTGATGTTTGAATTAGTAGCAATGCTTCAATATGTGTTCATCAATTGTAACAAATGTACTGCACTAATGAAGGATGTTGTTAGTGTAGGAGAGTGTGAGAGTGGAGGGAGTGGGGCATATGGGATTCTCCCATATTTTTTATGTAACATTTATGTAATCTAAAGTTTCTTTAAAAAATAAAAAAGGACATTCCAAGAAATGCCTACCAGTGCTGAAATCAAGCAAAATTTATATCAGACAATGTAAAAGATGAAGTAAAGTTAAATGCATTTATATACATTTATATTATTAACATGATGTTAATAAAATATTAATTATTGTAATTGTATAATAAAAAAGAGACTAAAAAGTTAAGCTTGCTGCTGTTTCATTTTAAAAATTATTTGTAGATGCTCCTTTGAAATACATATATTATTGATTTTTTACCTTTTTGGACTTTATTTTTGCCATGTGCATAATTAATTTCTAAAAAAAAAAGTTAAATTATTATCAAAAAGCCAAAATGAATAAAAGTAATAATGAAACATGATTAGTCAGGCTTGACATAAAAAATATAATCCACAAAAGAGAAAATTGATAAATTGGACCTTATAAAAATTAACAACTTTAAGTCTTCAAAAAACCCTGTTAAAGGATGGAAAGACAAATTGTATACTGGAAGAAGATATTTGCAAACCATGTATCTGATGAAGAACTTGTGTCTAGAATATATAAGGAACTCTCAAAAATAATTCTATTTGAAAATGGGCAAAAGCCATGAATAGGCATTTCACTGAAGAGGATATACAAGTGGCAAATAAGCACATGAAAAAATGCTCAATATCTTTAGCTATTAGCAAATGAAAATTAAGCCTACAGTGAGATACCATTACATACCTATCAGAATGGCTAAAATAAAAATTAGTGATAAAATAAACTCATTTCTGGTGGGAATATAAAATTACACAGACATTCTGGAAAAGAGTGTGGCAGTTTCTTGCAAAAGTAAGCATGCAAGTAACATAAATAAACATGCAAATTCATTCTTGGGCATTCATCCAAGAGAAAATGAAAAAGTATGTCCATATAAAATGTACATATGTACATGAATGTTTATAGGACCTTTATTCTTAATATCCTCAAATTGGAAACAACCTAAATATCCTTCATTGGGTGAATGGTTAAACAAACTATGATACATCCATTCCATGGAATATTATTCAGATATAGAAAGAAAAGAAGTATTGATACAGGCAACAACTTAAATGGGTCTTAAGAGAATTATGCCGAGTGAAAAAAGCCAATATCAAAAGATTATATGCTTTATGATTCCATTTATATAAGTTTCTTGAAATGACAACATTATAGAAATGGAGAACAGATTGGTGGTTTCCAGGGTAGGGAGGTGTTCTAGTTTACTAGGCTTCAAAAAACACAATATACCAGAAATGAGTTGGCTTTTATAATGGGGAATTTATTAGCTTACAAGCTTCCAGTTCTGAGGCCATGAAAAAGTCCAAATCCAGGCATCACCAAGGCAATGCTTTCTTCCAAAAAGACTGGCTGCCAGTGATCCTGGACTCCTCTGTCACATAGCAGCATCTTCTGGTCTGTCCCTTTTCTTCTGAGTTTTGTGGCTTTCAGCTTATACTGTGTCTTTTTCTCCTCTCTCTCTCTCTCTGGTTCTCACTCTCGCTCTCTTGCTCTCTCTACTTATTCATCTTGTTTGTAAAGGACTCCACTAAGAGGATTAAAACCTACCCTTGGCCACACCTTAACTGAAGTAACCTAATTAACAAGTCCGACTTACAATAGGTTTACACCCATAGGAATGAGTTGGCTTTAAGAACATGATTTTCTGGGGTACCAGCTTAAAACCATCACAGGAGGAGAGTTGGGAAGAATGTTGTTGTGACTATGAAATGGTAGCAAAACTGACCCTTGTGATGAAACTGTTTTTCATCTTGACTATGTGGTGGTCACACAAATATATTCATGTGATAAAACTGCATAGATCTAAACACACAGAGACATAAATAAGTGCATGTAAAGCTAGTATAATCTCAATAAGATCAGTGGATTGTATCAATGTCAATTTCCTGGTTGTGATAATGAACTGCAAGATGTTACCATTGAGGGAAACTCAGTGAAGTTTAAATGGGATCTCTCTGTATTATTTCTTACAACTGCTTGTAAATCTAGAATTATTTAAAGATAAAAAGTTAAAAAGAAAGATTACTTACAGCCATTATGAATCCACCACTGAAATCTGTACTCACCATTTCTGTAGATTCTGATCTGAAGCATGATATCAAGTACCTGGTCAGACCAGGCCAGAAAGAGTTGGGACCAAGACCTCTCCTGAGAGAAGTGATCACTGTAAGTCCTGAAGGAAATACTACACTCAGTGGGGACGCATGCCCAAGTGCTTTCATGTCGTAGGTCCAGGTTGGTTGGGCATAAGGGCACTTGCAGAGGTTTGGCTGCATGGTAGGTTTTCTGTAAGCAGATGAAGAGATGGAATTTGGGGTGTAATATATTTATCAGGGATTAACACCTATAAGAGGAAGGCAAAGGACTGAGAGAGAGATATCTCTGCAGTGAGTATTGTTTTTCAGAGGCATCCTGAGTTATACCCAATGGCCAGTCCCTTATACTCCCTCTTTGCTCAGTCACCAGTTGTGGGCCACTCCCAGTGGGCATGACCTCAGATGAAGACGCTCTCTGAGGCTGAGGCAGATCCTGGAAGAGCTGACAGCTGGAGGCTGTTTGCTGACTGCATTCCTGACAGCTGGGCAGCAAGTTCTATCTGGAAGGGGAATCCAGACAGTGCATCTGTGTGTCTACCACAGTTGGCATACATAGACCAGGTCAGTGATGAAGTAAATATTGAAATAAAATAAATAGTCAAAAGATAAAGATTGGAGAAAGCGATTGGGAACAAGCATGTGGGTCTTCTCAACAATACCATGGTATGTAACAGTACAACTAAGAGTAGGAGTTGTCTGCCCACTGCCCTGTTTTTAAGAAGCCTTCTACCTGGGAGGTGATAAGGATGCTGGAAGGCATTGGCGTCTCACCCCAAGGAAATGAGGATATACAATGAACGTGGCATAGGCT
Organism: Chaetophractus vellerosus; assembly: GCA_004027955.1. NCBI lineage: Eukaryota > Metazoa > Chordata > Mammalia > Cingulata > Chlamyphoridae > Chaetophractus > Chaetophractus vellerosus. Next base: position 11,696 of record PVKH010010750.1, on the reverse strand, counting down.
GTGGTCCTCTGTTCTCACCTTCTTAAAAATATCCCTTTCTGTTTATTATTTGCAATTGTTGGATTACTAAGAAAGGCCATTTGAAATACAAGTGCTTTTATTATTAGAATGGATATTTTTGGCTTTGTAGAAAGAACTTTCAATGCACCCACTTCCTGATATAAGAGGCAGCCTGCTACCTATCAGTCAATTCAGAAAATGTTGACAAAGCCTTACTCACTGAACTGATTTCACCCTCCATTTGAGCAACATGATATTTTACAGATATGGGAAGCTGCTGTTTATCTTCCACTTTGGATTCTCTCAATGCACTCGTAAGGAGATGGTTAGAACTGGCATTTAACACAGGAAAGCTCTTCAAAGGAGCATGATAGCACTTCCTTATTCCTGCTGAATAGAACCTGAAAAAAGCTATTGTTACATTTCTTATGGAGTTCCCCAATGCCTCTTATAAATGAGCCATATTTAGTTTTAAACAAATTTCCTGCAGTAAACAGTATATTTCCCTGATTTTCATCTCTCTTCGTGAGCATCCATAAAACTTGGAAGTGAATTAGTGTGCAATTTGCATCCAAATCTTAGCCAAGGGGATGTGGTTTATTATAATACATGGTCCTCCTAATTATTGAACAGCCCAAGAAAACTCGGCCCAGTGTGCATCTGTTCTTGCTTGACCAAACTGCCAAACATAATTTGGCAAGCAAAGAAATGTACATTGAGCAGACCTACAGTCTAATTTGCATTAGAGTTTGTGGTAATTATATGAAAGCTATAACTGAACAAGCTTGTTCTCTCTTTTTAGAGCACTTCATTTCTAAAAAATAAACAAGAAGCAAATCCCCCAAAGAATTTCCCTTTTTATGTGTCTTTGAGGTTTCTCAGTATGATTTAATCATTGCCCAAGTGTTAGTTCTACTTGTACTTGAAGAGAAAACCTCTTTCACACATATTTCATGCAGACTTTCTTTTATTATCCTTGATCTCTATGGGTTGACTGTGCATGTTTCAATACATATTTGATAACATTGCTCAAGAGAGTGAATTAGGCTACTGCTGGCCAGATGTCTGCACAATTTGGGGATTTGCTCCTAAGAATCAATAAATAAGTCCATCCCCAAATTGTTTTAAGCGGTATACAGAATTATAGAAAGATCTCTAGATAGAAATCCGAGTTTCTGTTGAGTTATTGTATTTGTTGGGCAACTTCGAATAAATCATTTAATTTATCTGTCTCAGTTTTTCTATCTGTAAAATGGGGACATTGATACCTGCTTTATCTATGTTACATAGTTGATATGGGTACCAACTGATAAACAAAAAGATTTGAAAGTATTTTCATAGAAAAAGAGAAAAAAGACAAAATGGCTTAAAATGATATTTTTATTAGGTATTATTAGCTGTGTCAATACATACTCAGAGCCTCTAGCAAATAATATGGTTGCATACTACATGATCTACCCACAGAGACCACAAAGGACTCTGAAGCTCCAGCCGGGGCTGGGGTACTAGGTATTGGAGGTGATTATGGTCCAAGTTCTCTCAAACTGTGCTGTCCAATATGGTAGCCACCAGCCAAAAGTAGCCATTGAACACATGAAATGTACCTATTCCAAAATGAGATATGCTCAAGTATAAAGAACACACCAGATATCAGTTTCAGTATGAAAACATCTCATGAATATTTTTATGATTGTTTTCATCATATTGAATTAAATATAATATATTAAAATTAATTGTATCTGTTTCTTTTTACCTTTTTAATGAAGTCCCTAGAAAATTTAAAATTACATCATATGAATGTTAGAATATATTCTAATTATATGTCTATTAGAAAGTACTACTGTATGGCATGGGACAAAGGGGTATATGAAAAATTATATCCAGTGCTGAAGCCCGAGTCTGGAACTAAACAAGCAAATGAAACATAAAGCAGGTACAAAGCAAACAAGGTAGGGACAGAGGACACCAAGGTTGAGCTAGTGATTTTGGAAGGATGGGTAGGAAATAAAGGTTAGAGAAATTTCCTTGGACATGTTTTGGAATTGTGGTTATAGAAAGCCCTTAGTTTCGTTTGTGGCTGGGAAGGGAGCTGTTAAGGGCACCAGTCAGTTGAGACGTACCAGCATTATTCTTCAAAAACAATTATATTTCATAAAACCACAACAGTTTAGAGACTTTAAGGAATATTTAATTTTTTGGTGTGTTGAGTATTTTGGTTATTTTATTATGCATCCTTTAAATATCAAAAGTAAGAAGAAATTTGAAGCATTTCATGAGGAAATATTTCTTAAAATATATTAGAAGGAGGACGGCTTAGCCCAGTGGATAGGGCACCGGTTCACCACATGGGAGGCCCCGGGTTTGGTTCCCGCCTTGAGAGGGCAAGCCACCATGGGCGGGGCAGAGCCGCCATGGGCAGGGCAAGTAGCCCATGAACAGAGCAGAGCCGCCCACGAGCAGGGAAAGCCGCCTGCGCGGTGAGCTGGCTCAGTGCATCGCCGCTACGAGGGGAGACAAAGCAGACACAGAAGAACGCAGAGAAATGAACACAGCAAGAACAAGCAGAAAGGGGGGGATACGTAACAACAACAAAAAATATATATATATTAGAAACTTTTTGCCTTCTTATACAGAATATACTCCACATAATTTTTGTGAAATCCTATTTACACAAGGTGATTATCATGGATGCAAATTATAGTGTTAGGTAATATACTAATGATCCACATAATATTGTGGGGTTTCATTTGCGAGGGCCTGCTTACTCCTACCGTTAGACCCCAGGTGGGAATGCAGATCAGGTTATATCTGTTTTCACATTTCTCCATGTTTTCTCTTGCTATTAATTATAAACCAGCACATTCTTGTGCTCTCAGTGTAGCTGCAAATAGTAATCTTCACCCATTAATTTTTTGTATATAATCTTTTGTAGACCTGAAAATTGGAAGAATTAGTCTTTAAACTGGAGAAAAAGAAAGTATAACTATGTTCTGAGTGAGGACTTTTGGGTTCTCCACCATTCATAAGCTATACTGATGGATTTTGTGACATTTTGCTTAGTCATAGGCATTTTGTTTTGTTTTGTTTCAATATTACGAGTCGTGATCTAAGCTTGTTTGCCAGAGAGCTAAAGTTTCAAGTATTTGAGATTAAAATATGATAAATTTCTCTGTGACACACACACAGAGAAATACTGCACCTGTTCTGGCTTGCCAAACAGAAATGCATCTCTTTACACTTGGAAGGGAGATAATACTTTCAGCTTGTTGTGATCCAACACTAAACTATCTCTTCTAGAACAGGAGACTCATGTATCAATTTAAAACTCAGGTGTCTTCTATTATTTCACATGCCATTTCTTAACATGGTATTCCATGCAAAGTAATTGAAAAGGAGTTGGGGGAAGACATAATGGCAAACTAGCTTTGCCAAATGCCTGATCATGCTGCTTCACAAGTTTATTTGACCATAGAACTTTGTTAAACCTAATCATGCAAACTATATGAAACATCCATATTAAGCAAAATTGAAAGTCAAATTTCAGGTTAGGTCCTTGGCCTTAAAGTTTGTTGTCTATTTTATAATTTTTATCATTAATTGTATGTTTAGTGAGCATAATGGTGTTTCATCTGAACTTTACTATAATCAAAAATATGGGTTTGATCACAACAAATTAACTGAAATCTGTACAAAACTTTTCCAGTGCCCTACTTACTCTATGTCTGTGAAACTCAAACTTGGAGATGGATATGCCACAAATCAAAATCACTAATAGTTAATTCTTAAAGGGCAGCCGGTTTTCCATCACTAGGGGATGCCCATTATAGTTCAGCTACACAGGGTTGTGATCCCTGTGAGGTGACAGTATAGGTATAATCCCAATGAGACAATGAACATAAACTCTCTGCCACCTGGCTAGAAGAGCTATTTTTATTGTTGTATTTAGGCCCAGTGGCAGGTTTTAAACAAAGAAGAGAAAAGAAACATGAAATTTCTCTATAGTTTTTTTGCTTCTGAGACAGTGATACCAGCCTATGTGTTTGTTCGATACTGGGTTTTAGTCTGATTCAACTGGGAATAGGGTGGCAACCCTACAGAAAGGCAGATATGGAGAAAAAGCAAGGGCAGCATTCATAATGACAACTCCCACAAATAATTGATAAAATTCCACACCATTGGTTTGGCCAGCATGGAGAGCCACAGATTCATATGCCAATAATGAATATGAAGTAAGTGGAGACAACTGAACACTTTTTAAAGGACTATTACTTGATTAGTAGAAAAGATCAGTAAATTTTCTGCCACCATTCTTTATCTTTCACTAATTAGTCTTATCATCAACACAAAAGAAATAGTTTCCAGAATTAAAAAATAAAATTTTTACCATAAATCCAGTGAAACAAGTGTTTAATTATTTTCAATATGTTGTGGGATTATTTTCAAGTTATTGTCAACATTATTATTTTAATATGTATTAAATGACTTCTACCAGTATTTTTATCTTATTTAACCTTTACTATACATCTTCTATTATCTTTATTTAACAGAGAAAGAAATTGAGGCATAGAAGGAATGATGACATTATGATAGTTTGAAAATCTAGTAAGAGGGAGAGGCAATATTTCAATCCAGGCAGATTGCTCTTAATTATAACCCAAGACAGAATAATTCTGAGAACTATTTTAGTTTAAACCATCAGCAGGGGACTATCTAAATAACATACCCCAATGTGATCATTGTATTATTATTTTTGCTTTACATAGCACATAGGCTTCCCTGATTAGTTTGACACAAAATTATCCTTACAATGTTTTTCAAAGCCATGAAATACCTACATAATGAATTCAAATCACCTTTGTGTTGTTATTTCTATTTATAGAAATTGTATCCTAAAGTCTAAATGGGGCACAAAACCTACCCAGAGAGCAAGGGTACTTCCTGAAGAAACCTTAAAGCATTTTAGATGAACTTTCTGTGGGGTTTATATTAATCATATCAGATCTTTCTCTTAGGTTGAGTATAACTGTAATTCACCTGTTTGATCCTAATTTTAACTGTCTTATCATATGTCCAAATTCTTTGACATTATCAAAGGTGATCATCTATGTCAAAGCATTATGAAAACAGCCACTATACATTTAGTTATATCATTATTTTGAACCTCTACTTTCCTTACCCATGCAATCCATAGGTAAAGGTGTCTGGGTTTTCATTAAGGCTTCCATATTTGCCCACCTAGACTCTCTGAGACTACAAACGCATCAGATCCTTATTGAGAAATGTTTACTCCTCTCTTCAGTGAGGCATACAGTTTTGCTACCAGCTGCATGCGCATGGATGGTGGTGTGAGGACCCGAAACTTTGAGGGAGTAAGATTTATCCTTGCCTGATGCTCTGTACATTCCAATAGGCTTCTTGGGAATAAGGATTTACTCTTTAGCCCTATCAGCAAGCCTATTGCAGATGCAGTAAATGCTCACAGAATTGAATTCTTTGTGGTGACTTTATTGGTGTGGTGGTGGCAAGGAGGAAGTCAAACAGTGTCACAGACTGGCCACACCCCTACCTTTCATTCGTAGTGCTTGCATAGGGTGCAGGGGTAGAGATTCTGTTTGGTTCAGAGTAAGGTGTTTATGCTCCATAACGGTACTATAAAAAGATACTACTCACTATCTAAACATAGGTAACGAGAGGGTTGGAGAAACTCTTCTAGTTGTTTTTCACATATTATCACTCAGTCTCCTTTCAACTCATACCATCTGTAATATGGGGCAAAGAGGCATCAAGGCATATCAAGTCCCAAACAATATCAAGTGGGTGATCTCATAGCTGTTAAGATAAATGTGAATAATAAAATTCCAATATGTGCTACTACTATTATTGCTATCAACAATAATACTTTCTATTTCTTTTTAAATTTATATTAAAGATTTATATGTGCTAAAATTAATAGGCGCTCTAGTTATTTGCAATATATTAATATGCTCCCTGTCACACCATTTTGACATTAACTCTTTGTCTTGTGTGGATATACAGTATTTTATGGTGCTATAAAATCTATATTGGAGAGACAGTGAAGTCTAGATTACTTAAGGTCAAATTCTATTCTTAGCCCTACGAGACTTTAGAAATTTGAGATGAAAGAGGCTGAAATTTTGGATTTGATATCACCTAGCAATACTCTGCAATGAAATCAGTTTTCCTTTGTGAAGCCCAAAAGTAAACACTAATATCTGAATCTTATACAGAATCTCATACCAATGTAATACTTAGACTGAGCTAGAGGCAGGGAGGCAGAGAGGAAGAGAAACACTACTTTATATACAGAGTGTAATGCGCTAGCATTTCACGTATTTCTTGGAAGACTTATTTAATCCACCTTGTCATGTGCTGACGTTTAATAAACACCTCATTCCTCTCCAGGTATTTTTAACAGTGAGCTGCAGAATAGTAAATCCCCGGCTGGTTAACGGCATTGAAATGACCAAACATTTATAAAGCTTTCCTTTTGAAAAATAAGGTTAATGGAAAGAATTTTTTAATGTGGTTTTCTTCATTCCATTCACTCTATAGCGGGGCACACATAATGCATATTGCCTGCTATGAGGGAGCCATCCTTTTTTTTGTGATGGTAATGATGCTTCTATAACATTATGCATATGTTTACATTTGAATGACACGTAATTCATTACCCTCTTTTATTGGTGTATATCTTTATGAGAATTTTTTTTTTTCAGATTAACACAAAGTGTGTCTCACTGTGCATAGCACAAATCCTCAAAAGAATGCTAACGCTTTACAAATTTGCTGGCTAATGCATTATCCACAAAGAATATCTGCCTGATCGGACAAACTCCATCTCAGCTCAGGAAGCTACATACAAACCGTCTATCAGATCTGACATTGGTGGTATCCATGCAGCCTTTCCAGCACACACTCTGCATTTAAAGGTCTTCCCATCCCTGTTATTGGTCTCGCAGATGATAGAGTATGACACTCCATAAACAATGAGCTAGGCCTTTTGTAGGCTGCTTTGCTTTTCTTGGCTTCAAACTGCCACTGAATGTCAAATCAATTTGGCTCTCATTAGAACAGCTTTATATGTGCAAATGTATTTGGGTCTGGTTGCCACTTTTTTTTTTTTCTATTTTTTTCTCCTTTCCATTTCTCCTCTTCTCTTTGAGATGATGTAATTTTCTCTAATCCATGCCAACACCTGTTTCTTTAAGAGAGAGAGGAGAGAAAAAAAGAGAAGAGAAAGAAGAGTGAGAGAAAAAACTCGAGTGTGTTGCTCTTTATCACAATCAGCATGAACACCAGGCTGGCACATTATGGCTCAAATTTCCCCAGAACAAAGAGAAAATGCCTTGATGCCATGATATTGTACATCACACGGCCCAGATAAAGTCAGGAGTCTATGTAAACCTTGGTTCCTGACGTCTGGAGAGACTGCTGTCGAGATAGAGCAAGGTGTGTGAGCGGCTTTTATTGATAAGTGATGAAGCCAGCAATAAATCCGATGCAGTGCTTAAGGAAGTCTGAGCTAGAGCACCATGTTTGATGGAAAACTGTTTTCCTCTTCAGTTGGAAGAAATAGAGGGCTACACCCTAGAGAACAGCACAGGCTTAAAGAGGTAGTAGGAAGCTGAAAGATGAACAGACAGTTGGAAACAGACAGATGAAAAGACAAACTGGAGTCTTGCCAGTCTCTTTATGGTGACCTAGGTGTGCTTTTCAGTTTATGGGAGAGTATTTTCTCCCTGATACATGGACTTTGTAGTCTCCGATTCAAATAATAAAATGGGTATGGTATAAGATGGCTGTTTGAAGAAATGTGTGCAGCTAGATCTTTGGCTACACTGATAGATACTCTTGTTGGACTTCTTGACACAAAAGAAATATGCTGTAGGGCAGTTGAATGTAATATCAAAGAGCAGGCAGATTATTACAATTCTTAATGTTGTGTTATGGTCTTCCTTCCCAGAAACTTGGGTGTTTGAGAGTACACAAATATATATGTGTCTATACCCATAGTCATTCACTTATTGAGCACCTATTATATGTACTGTACTAGGTGCTTGAGATATATCCTTGAACAAAACTTAAAGCAATTTCTGCCCTTGTGGAACTTACATTCTAGTGAGGGGACCCAGACAATGAAAGTGGAGCCCAACAAAAAATTAAATTATAGTCTGCTAGAAAATTATAACTGCTACAGAACAAAGAAAAAAAGCTGAGTAGGGTAGACATTAAGAGTACTGGGCAGTGAGCAGATATGTCTCAGTGGCTGAGTGCTTGCTTCCCATGTACGAGTTACCAGGTTCAATCCCCAGCCTCAGTACCTCAAAAAAATAAAAATTAGAAAGTGCTAAGCTATGTATAGTTAATAATTTTAAATGGGGGATGGTCAGTGTAGATATCATTTAGAAGGAGACTTTTGAACAAATACTTGAAGGAAGAAAGTGCATGAGTTACCTGGGTCTCTGGGAAAGAAGGTACCAGGAGAGGGAACAGGCAGTACAGTGGCCTTGGCATGGGAGCAGGATTAGAATGCATGTATGGCGGGATGGCTGAAGCAGCATGAGCCAGGGAGAAAAGAGTGGAAGGGCAGTCAGAGAGGTAAGGGAGGGGGGCCCGTTAAAGGCAGGCCCTGGTAAACCCTTGGAAAGTAAAGATTTGGTACTTTGAGTGAAATGGGGATTTGTTGGAGGGTTTTGAGCAGAAGAAATGTATGATGTGACTTATCATGTATTCACTTCTGTAAAAGTGTGTTTGCTAAGATTGTAACCAGTTTGGAGCTGAAAGTTTATCAGAAATCCTGATATATGAAGAAGAGTTAGATCTGGAGTCTTCAGACCATTCATGGACTTCTAGGAGGGAATTCTAATAAGGATGAAAAACAAACTTGTATCAGCAGAGTTTTCTTAGGATGTCAGAGCCAAAATCTTGCTGGGTGAGCTGCTGGAGAAGTAACTGAGAAATTATAAGTAATGACCTGTTTACGATCCCAGAAGCAGGAGCACAGGGTTTATGCAGATCCAAGGAAATTAAAGTAAAATTAATCTTCCTGTGTAACACACATTGCAGCCTGACAGACAGAGGTTTATATCCCAGCTTTGCTATATGCTGTGTGGCAAAATCTTTGAACCTTTGTTTCCTCATCTATGAAACAGAAATAATAGCAGCTCCCTTGTACAATTGTTTTGAGGGTAAAATTACATAACTATGTGTGTACTTAGCATAAAGTATATGCTCAACACATTGTAGATATTTTCTTTGAATCCTCCATGTAGCTCATACTCAACAAATATTTTTAAATCATTCGAAAGATATCAGTGACAGATTTTAATATGGGGAGAGAAAAACCCAATGGAAGAGAAGATATCTGATTAAATCAGGCTCCCAGGATTGCCTGGGATGGCCAAATGTTAGGTAAAGCTTCACTCACCTACACATTTCTGAGCATCACAAACCGTAAAAGTCACAATGCAAGTCAAATATATCAGGAACACATAAACAAAGGGGAGTAGGGATAGCTTTGGTAGACATCTATCTGGCCAGTTCACAGACTGTTTCAGATTCCACTCAGCAAATTTTGTTAAATGTGGCTATGTGGGCACTGAGGTAGAATAAGTCATTGCCCCTGCCCTACAGAAGCTTCTGGTCTGTGGAAGAATTTCCAGTCAAATGCAATGATCTAATTCGCCTCAAACATAGAATTTAAATTCATGCATTTTTTTTATATTCTGACTAAAAATGTTCCTGTCTACCTGTTCTAGAACTATTTCTTTTGTTTGCTTGGTTGGCAAGTAGTCGCTATAACGTAAATGAGCACGTATGAAAGGATGGGAGAAGCAGTTCCACTACAATCTCAAAGCATAATTGCAGAATTTGCTGTTCTTCAGAAGATTATTTTTTCAAGGAGCATAGCTATATTCAAGGCTGGTATTTAGAGGTGGGGAGCAAGAGTTAAGAGACTTATTCTGTCACTGACAGTGAGGAAAAAAATTCTTTAATTCATTATTTTTTCTGGTAGTTACAAGCCCAAACTCTGCTAGAATTACTTTTATAATACTGAAGAGGAAAAATGAGGTGAAGCTTTTAAGCCCTGAAGATTCTTAAAAATAGTCTTTAAAAGATAGAAAAAAGAACAGAAAATTTTTTTCTAAATTCCTGGGTCCCACAAATGAGATTTTAGTAGTGGCAAGTAAAACATATTGATTGGCACCAAAGTATAAGATCTTTGTCACCATCTGCTTCCTGATTGTGTCAGCAAGTATTTTTTCCCTATGAGAGTGTGAGAATACACCATAGCCTAAAAGTATCAAAGTGTCAATTATGCACCACATTTAAAAGTTGGAAGCCCAGTTCATGAAAGTCGGTGACAAAAGTCCTGATTCCCATATCTTCCTGAAGTGAAATCCTTGCACTTCATTCTCTGCAATCTACAAAAAGATTGATGGCTCGATGGCACAGTAGGGTGGGGAAATGCTGCAGAAGTAGAGGTAGGAAAAAAGTCATCTTAAATGTATATTTATTGAAAGCCTCCCCCATGCAAGTCACTTTGCTAGAATATGAAGTTATTATGAATGCTCTTTGAAAATAATTTTTAACAAATATGAGGAGACAGGGAAGATAAAAGAAAATGAGGAAGAAACAGCACAGCAAGAGAGAAGTAAGAAGAGAAGGAAGACGGGTAAATAGGGAAGTATTTGGTAGTCTGGGCTAGAAAAAGGAACATAGGAAACACTAATGGAATTAGTTGAAAAACTAGGCAGAAACAATGTAAGTTGGAAAGGGTGGGATCTTTAGAAAGATTCAAAATCTGACATTTTCAAGTTGAAATCAAGATTAAATTCACTCTGCTTCCCTTTAATCTAGAAATATTCTGTTGTTGTTTAAACTTGACTTATGATATCCTTTTCTATTTTCCTCTTTATTATGATCAGTGTTATTGTTAAACACAGCTAGTGGTAGACCATCCTGCCTTTCTTTGAGTTCCTGCACATGTCACCCTGGCTACTCTATATAGAGAAGAAACCCCTTCCTCTCTATCTTCCCCTATTAATTTTTAAAACTATTTTAATTGATGGTTATCATTAATAAATGAACATCCATAGACACTAAGTATATAGAAGAAAAGTTGTGAACTTACAAAACAAGCATGCATATCATCATACAGGGCTACCATACATTACTCCATCACCAAAACCTTGCATTGTTGTGAAACAATTGTTACAAACTATGAAAGAGCATCATTAAAACATTACTACTAACTATAGTCAATATCGTACATTTGGTGTATTTTTCCCACAACCTACCTGGTTATTGACATCCTGTATTAGCAACAAGCAGTCTAATTAAAAAATGGGCAAACTACTTGAATAGACATTTCTCCAAAGGGGAAATACAAGTGGCCAAAAAGCACATTAAAAAAATGTTCCACACCTTTAGCTATTAGGGAAATGCAAATCAAGACTACAATGAGGGAACCGGCTGTGGCTCAATTGGTTGGGTTCTGGTTTACCACATGGGAGGCCCTGGGTTCAGTTCCCGGGGCTGCCTGGCGAGGGCAAGCCACCGCGCGGTGAGCTGATGCAGCAGGAGAAGATGAGTGGACACGGAAAAATGCAAAGCAAAAATGAAAACAGCGAGCACAAGCAGCAAGGGGGGGATATATAAATAAATAGAAATAA